>VYZX01024217.1:344626-428673 GCA_013401335.1 Brachypteracias leptosomus
CTCGGGGCTCGCTGCTGTGCGCGGCGGCGGCGCCGCGTCCGCTCCGCCCTCACCGGCCGCGGCCTGGGGAGGAGCCAGCGAGGCGGGCCGGGCCGGGCCGTGACCGCAGAGGCCCGCGAAAAGTTCCGGGCGACCGCGGGCCTGGGCAGGTGCCGGGGCCACCGCCCCGGGGACCCCTCCCCGCTGATCCTCCCCGGGGCAAGGTCACTGTGAGGGGCCCGGCCATGGCGGCTGCTGGGCCTCGGCCTCCCCTCGGTCACTCACCGGCCCACGGGGACCCTTCTCCCGCAACGCCACCGGCGAGGGCTGCGGAGGGCAGATGGAAGCGGGCCGAGCACTGGCACCGAGCGGCAGCCGACAGAGCAGGAGCCGGGCAGATAAGGAGGCCGAGGTCCCTTATCGAGGGGAGGCGGTGGCGGAGCAGGGTGGGGAGCAGAGCCACCCAGGGCTGGGGTGGCAGCTTCGGGGCCACCGGGGGCTGGGCACGTCCCCACTGCAGGGCACGAACCCTCCTTGGGGCTGCCCTCATCCCCTTCCAGACTTTAAAAGTGTTTTCTGAAGCACAGCATTTAATAATAGTGACTTTTTTTTATTTAAAAAAAGCACAAAGAGCTGTAACGTTGAAGTAAAATGTGTCTGTGATCAAGGAGCAAGATGAAATGCAGAAGGAGAAAACAACACGTGTATCCTGGTGCTGTTTGTCTGGTTTATGCCAGTGACAGCAGCCGGGCATGAAGGATCAGGTCAGAAGTTCACCACAGTCACTGCTCAGGGTCTCGTGATCTGTTGGGTTCCTTCCTTCATCCTAACCCAAGCTGTAATTCAGCTATAAAGTAGATACTCAAGCTAAATGTCCACAGCTAATACATTCCAGAATAAAATTCTAATAATTATATTTTTCCTGGCTAAAAATATGTCTAAAAACCCCCCATGAAGAGCTGTGCTTGCTTCCATGGTTTGGATGCCCAGCTCTCTGTGAGCGTTACTGGAATTGCAGGGGGATCTGTGTGTTCTCCAGCAGTGTCACCTCCTTACATAACTGGGCCAGGGCTGCAGCCACCGTCCCCGGGGACGCTCACGGGGGGGCTCAAAGCAGCACCCAGCTCTCCACTCACAACACTTCAGGGTCAGGAGAAGCGTTGAAATCTGGAGCAATAATGTTCTACCATTCACACTGCCTTTCATCCGCAACTCCCAACCGAAATGCTAAACGGTCCTCATCTGGCTTTAAGGATGAGGAAACTAAGACAAAAGAGATTAAATGACTTATCCAAAATCCCCAGCAGGTCAGTGGCCAGGGGAGGAACACAGCTCAGAGTCCCCATTCTAATTGAGGGAAACCATCCTCTGGTTCTCCTGCTCTTTGTGCAGGCATTAGAAATACAGTGCAGAGAATTCTGCTTCCAGGTACGACTCGTGGCTGCTGATACTTATCTATAAATCCCTCTTCTTTAGTTCTCAAGTCCTAGGGAGGTATCTCCTTCCCTGGGGACCACCGTGCTGGGAGTGAGCAGGTGAATCACTGCCTCTTGTTTTGTGTAGCTGGAGGCAGGGGATTCTCCAGAGGGATTTCCACACTTTTCCTTCTCCCCAGGTCTCAGCCCCAGCCAGGGCTCAGCCACTCACAGTGGGGCCGTTGGTATGGTGGCATCATCTGCCTTCAAGGATGCTTAAGGCTGGTGGTTGAGCAAGTGTTTCTTCTGAATGCAAACATTATCATGAAATCTGTGAGCTTAGCAAGTTACCAGCTCTGTGTGGAGAGCATGAGGCTATACCTGGAAAACCCGCAGAGATAAAATATCAGCAACAACTTGTTTCAAAACCTGTGAAGTCAAAAAACAAAACAAAACAAAACAAACCCCACTCCTGTGGACAGAAACTGCACAAGGAGAGTCGTGTCCTTTAAGAAGCTCAATGTACATGGAGGTATCTGAGCATTCTGCAAGGCTTTACCCAAAGTTTTCTTTAAAATTAAAGGTTTCCTAAGCATTGTCCAGATATCAGTGCATCTGCAGCTTTTCCCACTCAGCACTGAAGAGCTTTGTTGTGTCCAGTGAATCAAACACTTATCTACTGCAGGTGGATCTCTTTGAGGTTCCAAAACAATAAGGGTGCAGGCACAGTGAGGGCCTGACTCAGGACAGGGCACCCGGCTCGTGGCTGTTCTGGGAAGGTTGACTTCTCTCCGTTTTCTGCAGGTTTGGATGGAAGCTGATAACACTTACTGCTGAGTCAGGCTTCCCAAGTACATGAAATTGGATCTGGATGAATGTGAACCTGGTTATGAAATGATTAGAAGAGAAGGAGAAAGGGGTCCAAGTTCAGCTGCAATCAGAGGGACTTTCCTGCTGAGCTCAACAGGGGAGAAACCTGGATCTTGGTTTCTCCCAGCCCCACGTTGCCCTTCTCCTCCAGCAGGAGGGATGCAGTCCCCGGGCAGACCCAGCCCGTGCTGCTGCACCTTATCTCTATGTAACTGGGGATTGCTCCTCAGCAAACTCAATCTGTCAGCACCCTGTGAAACCCTCTGTCCACACCTTGGCTCTCCCTCGGTGCAGTTCCCAATTTATAACAAATCCTATTATTTCAGGGACATCCACAGCATTCCTGACATCATCACCTGCCTGGAGTGGGTAAAACCCGCTGACACCCCCAACTCCACCACAACACAAGGTGATAAGGCCAAGAGAAAGGAGTGTCCACCTCCTGTCACACAACCTGCATCTCCTAGACACAGCCCCACATGTCCCATGGCCCTTAACGTTGCAGTTTTAATAAAAAAAGTTATCGTTTATCACAATCCTATTTAAATAAAGCATGAATCACCACAATAATGTCTTTTCCAAGCTCTCTGATTTAAATCTCTTGGTTTTCCTTGCATTTCCCAGCATTTCCCTGCCTTTTCCCAGAGCTTGCTGCAGTTCTGTGCCTGGCTTTGCAGCTCCACTGCAGGGCTTGTGCTGAGACTTCTGCAGATCCATGCAAATGAATCATAATCCCCTCAGGACTTATTTTTACTCCAAAATAACAGTTGTCCAATTGGATGAAATTATCACAAGTTCAGCTGATGTAAATATCCAGCTAATGCCCATTTGCTGATTTAATGAAATCCAGGAACAATTTGCAGTCTCATAATGAGCCTGGATTCCTGGCTGAGAGAATCACAGGAGCAGAGTCAGCTCAGTAGCACATCAGCAGCACCTTGGAATGGAGGTGTAGTTGACACCACAGGTTAATAACACATTATTATTGCTCTAGTTGCTAGAAGTAAAGGTGCTGACTGCACAGTGATCATGTCCTGGTTGTCTGAACCTGAAATGCACAAAAAAAAAAATCATCTCTGAACTTACAAAAATGGGTTGTTTTTTTTTTAAAACAGTGTTCATGAAAATGTCAGGGGGGAAAAAAATGCTCATTACAAAGACCTCAACATGAGCTTTTCAAGTGCAAATATATTTTCTTTATGTGTATCATTAGGAATAATGACTTAATGATGTCATTAATGGGTGTACCCACAGGGCTGACCCTGCTGCCAGTGACTCTGTGGCTGATGACGCAGCTGCAGGGGTCACAGAGCATGGTCACCTCCACCTCCCACCCCAGCCTGGTGCAGAGCTCTGGAGGGTGCAGGGTCCTTGCCAGGGGTCAGACCATGGAGGATGGATTCACACACCCCAGCATCTGACGAGCTCTGTGGAGGGAGGTGAGCTCCAGAGCCGTGAGCCTGCTCAGAGCAGACAGACAGGACTGAACAGACACCTCAGACTGCAGCAGACCTGGTTCTTCCATCCCACGGTCTGGCTGGGTGCAGGTACCAGGTCATTAGGCAGATGAGCTGGAGGTGTGGAGGCTGGGGAGCACTGGCTGGTCCCAAGGTGGTGCTTCACAAAAGGTCTAGCTGGTTTCCAGAGGGAAAGCCTGGGCTGGCTTCTCCATCAGCTACACTTATCCCACACACAGTTTGGGAAGTGCCTTGTCCAAAGCTGCTGGATTTCCATGAGACAAAACTGACTCCCGCCAGCAATGGGCAGGAGAGGCATCACCTCAAGCTCCCAGGGCCAGGCCAGCAGAGCTCAGAATGAGCAATACCAAGTGTTATTCTTTCAGGTGACAAACTGCTCACAGACAGCTGCAACCACACGGTTTCTGCTATTACCCAACTTCTTCCCGTGGAGCACTTTGGAGCCAAGCACCTGCTCACCCCACAACAAGGTGGTGCCTCGGTGTGTCACCCAGGTACCAAACCTCGTCCTCCACAGGCAGCTCCCACATGTTTCACCTGTTTCTAGGACAGATGCAGCTCCCATTTTTCTACTTCCATTTTCTAAAAAAACCCCAGTGTGTAGGGAAGAGGCAGGAAGAATTTGGGGGAAAGAAAAAAATAAAATACAACCCAAATTTTAATGTTCTAAACACTAGAGGAAGTCAGAGACATGCCTTTGACTTTGTAGGTATACTGGTAACCACACAGTGAGGCAAACATTGCCTTGAGATCAAATACCACATATATTGAAATGGGAGAAAGTCTAATTCAGCAAGTGCCTGCCCCCATGTTTCCTTTCCTGGGCTTTAAACGCTTATTTTGTTTAAACACAGTCACACAGGGGCTGTGTTACAGCCAGGGGTAATGTTTGATTAGTAGGTAAAAGGAGCAATCCAGCTACTCATCCATAAGCTGCTGGAAACCCCTTGAGATCTATGAGATTTTCAATTACCTGCTCCCAGTTGGCAGCTGGTCCCTTCCAGGGTCAGTCCTGATGATCACCAGCCTCCAGGGACCAGACACAGCAGGAACCACAAGTCTCCAGCCAAGCCCCATCCAAGCAGGACACACACAGGGCTCCAGGACGAGATTTATAAAGACATCAGAGAGTTCCTAATGAGCTAACTTGTGTTTCCAATTAGTGCTGCTCTGCTGTCCTAAGTGGACTTAATCACCCCACAGCCCCTCCGGCCGCTCCACCAGCCTCCCACTCCTGCTTTCAGGTGTTAGCAGGAGCTGCTTCAGGAGAGGCTGTTTCTCAGCTCTTTTTGTTGGTTTCTCTGCTGTAATTACAATTACAGTAACTCTCAGCCTTATGATAGGTCTGCTCACCCTCTGATTGCTTCCTGAACACAAGTGAACAGCACTGGCTTCATGCTTCTTGCCCAGGAATGAGCAGGTATTGTCCTACAGAAAGGCATCAGAGGGAGGCACCTGTGGCTCCTCACAGCCTGTGCTAGAAAGAAAATGTTCCCTTCCCAAGTACAGTTGTCGTGGGTCCTTTGGGGCAGAGCAGCGTGTCCCAGCCACCAGCCAACCAGCAATGCAGCCATGAATTCATCTCTGGAATCAGCTGTTGCCTTCCCACCAGATCATGAATCATTTCCACTCCAGTTATGACTCAGTTGACTGGAAACTCTGCTTGGGTGAGGGCTGCATGTCTTGTTCATGTTTCTCCAACCTTCAGAGGTTTCTCCTCATGGAGCCATGGACAGGCAGACCCCGTGCTGCTGCTGGTTGCGAGGGCTGGGCAGGGTCACCCCCACCCCCTGACCCACCTTTCTGTGCCCAAACATCAGAGAAAGGGGTAAACTCTCCAGAAGATGGCCCATCGTGCCTGTCTCTAGCCAGCAGCACACACGGCTGTGTCACCAGTGGAAAAGAAGCCCAATTACATCCCAGAAATATTGTGGGGGGCTTTGGCTTTCAACACTTTCTTCTGTTGGCCTTTGAAAAGCAAGTGTTTGTATAAATAACAGCAGATGCATGTTTAAATAGCTCATCTCCCAGCCAGTGTTTAGCAATAGAAATGAGCAAGGATAAAACAGTTGCATATGATGTGAGAAGCCCGACAGATGGGTTTGCCTGCAGGAGCAGCCAGCCCTGCCCAGCCCCTCTGCCTGCACAGATTGCAGCTCCCAGGGCTCTGCAGCTCCTCTGGGTCCAGCACCAGCACAAAAAGGGCTCCCAGCCCTGCGGGTTTGGTTCAGCTTCAAGTTCTTTTCCTTCAAAACAGATGCAGACGTTTGTTCTCATACCCAGGGCTTTGGTTTCCTTCTCTACCTGCCTTCAGAACCTGCTTCCCAAAGATGTGCCCACTTGGGTGCGACATACTCTTGCACGTGGACATGGTGGTGGCAGAGGTGTAGGACTGGCAGTGGTGAAGGTTAAGGTCTCATGGACTAAAGTTTACCAGCATTTATGCCCAGCAATGCCAACTATTGGAAGAAAAGCTGAACCTGCTGATCCCAACACACAGCCCAGCAATGACCCAAGTATGGGGGAGTCAATCACCTGGGTTTGGGGCTCCAAGTTTCTTGGCTTCTCACTGAAGCAGGCAGGTGGAGGTCGGGCTGAGCCCTGCACCCACCAGCAAGGAGCACGTCACCAGCTCTGTGCCTGCCTGGGCAGGGCTGGAACGGGGCCGTGCTCCCAGGGCTGGTCTCTCTGCCAGGGCTGAGGCTATTTATCAGCCAGGAGATCTCACATGTACTCAGAGCAGCCAGAAAGCCTCCCAAGAGCTGCCCCTTTGACACACCAGAACGTGTACCCAGCTCGTGGGGTGGCCAGGGCCAGTTCTTAGAGTTACCTTCATAACACAAAACTCCACTTGTAATTCCAGAGTTACAGAAACCACAAAGATATCAGGCCATCTGATCACTTGTTTTACTGCCTGCACGGCATGTTGTGGTGAGGTCCACATTCCAGACTGACAGGTTCTGGCTGATGGCTCCTGTCACCACCACGTTGCTGCTGGGACACGTCCCCGGGAGGGACCCAGAGCTCCCCAGCCCCACCAGCAGCTCCTCCCCTTTCTACCCCATGCCCTCTGTCCCAGTGGGTCCAGCCCCTCCACACTGACCCTGCACTTGGAGCTTGTCTGCTGGGCTGGCCAGGAGCCAGGGACGTGCCCTCCGTGACCTCCCAGTTGCTCTGACTGGGATCTTCCAGGCACGCTGCTCCAAACACCTTGATGCCA
The DNA here is from genome assembly GCA_013401335.1 of Brachypteracias leptosomus. Lineage (NCBI taxonomy): Eukaryota > Metazoa > Chordata > Aves > Coraciiformes > Brachypteraciidae > Brachypteracias > Brachypteracias leptosomus. Next base: position 351,589 of record VYZX01024217.1, read on the forward strand.
GTGGGATGGCAGCAGCTCTTCAACATGGGCTCTGCTGGGGCTTGGTCCTTCTGCTGCTTCCCCAGGAGCCTTCCCAGCTGGCAGGTGTCACAGCCCCCGCACGGGGTTTTTCCATTGAGGTTTGATGCAGAACGAGTGACTAATATCTTGCCATCGTTAAGAAATGTTCTCAGTGTGGTTCTTCCAGTGCCACCACATCTCCTCTGTGCACACTGACTTGTGCTGTGGCCTCACATCCCTACAGAGCAAGCCTTGGTGCTGCTGGCCCACCACCACCTCCCTGTCAAACCTGGGATGCTTTTGGCTGAGCAAGGACATGAATTATGGAGGCTCTTCTCCCTGTTCTGACCCACAGCTGAGCACTGAGCTTTGGGCTGGGGACCAGCCCCTGAGATGCAGGAGCCATCCCTCCTGGAGCACCTGCTCACAGCTGGGGCAGTGTAAGCCCCACACTGTGTGAACTCCATCCCACTGCCTCATAACAGCAGTTTTATACATATCTCTATCTTTACCTATGCCCAGCCCAGCTCGTAGCTCAATGCCCTCCCCATGCCCGGCTCACACTCCTGCTGGCATGTCCTGGGCAGGCTCAGGGGCTCCCCCAGCCCCATCCCTGCACAGACACCCTGAGTGAGCACGATTTGCATTTCCCATCTGCCAGAGCAGCAGAGCCCAGCTCAGCAGTTTCACCCCCCCAGCCCACGCCTTCGAGCAGAGATGAAGCAGCGAGGAGCTGGAAACACTAAAGCTCCATCTCCCTTCCTTCCAGACGTGCCTTTGCCATGTCTCTGCTTCAGCAGAACAGTTGTTGTGCCATCCAATCTCCCATCACTACATCCCATCACCTTGCAGCTCCCCCTGGGCCCTGAGGTGCTGTGAGGCTGTGCAAAACAGGTACTAAATCAGGGACAAATGCTCAGTTATTGTTTAGCCAGCAACATGCTCAGTTTAAATTCCCTTCTGCTGTCGAGTAAGTGCACTGTGATTCCTCCAGCACTAACCTGTCTTACAGGCAGACCCCAGACATATCACTATGGACTCCAAAACTGCATTGGAGCAAATGTTTAAGAGCAATTTATCTCCCCCAAAATCAGGGCAGCAATATGGGCCCTGAGTGGCATTAGAAAAGCTGAGTTTTCTACCGCAGTGAGAGATCTCTGTGTGTTTTGTTGCAAATAGTAAAGAAAAATAAACCCTTTCTTCTCCCCTAAGGAACCAAGTAACATCCCTGAGTTAATTGTAGAACAAAAGAACCTCGGTTTCTGCCACCCATCATGGAAAGAGCTGGATCCAAATACACATAAATTAAAAATAAAAAGGTATAAACAATGCTTCCTTCCTCAAGAGCCTCCCTGGTAGAGCCAGGCCTGGCAGGCTCCGGAGCCCAGCTGCCTCCAGCTCATCTTCCTGTTTGCAGAGGCACTTTGTACCCTCCTGGGACCAGCTCCCTGAAAACAGTGTTTTCAGCAGCATCTCTGATCAAACAACGACCCAGAGGCTTTTCCTCCTCCCCAGCACCAGTTGGTGACTGACATTTGCTGCAGGTTGTGTGAGGTGGGCACTGAGCCTCCAGCCTTCCCTCTCTGAGCTGCCCCAACATGAGCTACTGCAGAACAGGATTCCCAGCACAGCCCGAGCTGGAGCGACCAGCAAGAGAGAGCTGCTGCTGTGGGAGTCTGTGTGGGGACACCCCGGGGGCTTGGGGACACCCCGGGGGCTTGGGGACACCAGCCCCGTGGACACCCCAGCAGCAGGACCACTGCACCTCTCTGGTTTTGAAGCCATCAGCTCCTCCTCCCTTCAAAAGGGGCCTGTGGGATTTTGTTTGTTCATTTCCATGCAAACTCCTGCTCCTCGGGGAAAGCCTCTGCCTGCACCTGGGGCAGGATTAGTGCGGCCCCAGGACCAAATCCCTCTGTTCATTACACCCGTGTAAATCTGGAGTAAATCCCTTTAAGCCATTGGGGCCACTCTGGGCTTACCCAGACATAAATGGCCACACTATAAATAAGACCTTGGTTTGATTAGAGAACCAAAGGCAGGAAAAAAGCAGTTAAAAGATATCCAGGAGAAACATAAGTTCCCCCTCTACAAGTAATTTTGCTGACAATGATGGCTTGGTCCATGAGTGCCAGTCAGGAGTGAGTAATGTTTCAGAAATAAATTACACAAGGATATTCCCCATCCCACAATACTCACCCACAGCAGGAGATTTCCACGAAACACAAGAGAAACCAGACATGGGGAATGTGAAGGATGGAGCAAGACACATGTAGAGCCTGCAGCCTTTGCTCTTGTGGCAACCAAAGTCCTGCTGGTCCTGGCCCAGGGATCCTGGTTCCTGAGGTGGGTGAGATCCCACCAGGCTCCCTGCAGCTGTGGGAAGGGATTGGGGAAGGGGAATGGTCAGTGGGGTGGAGAGAGCTGGGAAAGGTAATGGGGCTTGATTAAACCCCCCAGGTGCTCATCAGTGCCCTGTGGGGACTTCAGCAGCACCAGGACCCATGTGCCATGCAGCTTGGAGGAGGCACAGGTTGGAATGAGCCCTCTGGAGCTTCAGTCCCTGCCCGGAGAGAGCCCGAGCTCTGCCTGCTCCTCACCCTGTGCCCATGTTTGTGCAGCCATAAGGCCCCACTGCCTTCCACGAGTCTCCTCAGGAGGAACCAGGTATCACCAGCTCTGTTACTGTAGTAATAAACTAACATTCTGCACGTGATGAGCATCTTCCATCTTCACAGGCTGCAGCACGATCCTTTTGCTCTGTAACCACCTGGGTGAAGACAATGGTCCCCATCCAGTCCATGGCACTGCTGGGCAAAAGAACTAGGAAAGAACTGAGGGTGAGCTCCAGGAAAGTACAGGGAGGGTTTGGAGAGGCTGCAGATAATTGTCTAACTTGAAAGGTAGCCAGGGCAAAGGAGCCAGCAGTGCTTCAGAACTCATTAATGGCCTTTGAAAGGACAACACATGGCCCTGCCTTCAGTGGAGAGGCTGCTCCTCAATCATTTGTCTAAACGTTGGATTTTCCCCCAGCACAAAGGCAGGCAGGCTGTGTGAAAGCTTTACAGACCTCTGCTGAAGTTCCCTGAACACTGCTTGTTTCCAAACAAGCCCAGCTCTGTGGACACCTCTTTAATATGCACCTAATCCAGGACATTTGTAGGCTGAGAAGCAGCTAAGCATTCAAAATTAAGAATAATTCCATAAGCCCATATTAAGCACATCTATTTATCATGGTTGATAGAGCCACACATTACGGGCAGTGTCCATTCAGCCCTTGTTGGAGACAAACCCATATGGAGAAGCTGCTAAATGGGGTTTACTGAGGACCAGCACCTTCCTCCCTCTCTTTTAAGAGGAAGAGGCTACTCTAAGTCTGATGCACTTAAATGATTTGCTGGTGGTCAAAAGAAAGAGCTGGGAAGAGAGCTCAGGCCCTTGGCTCTGGCGTCTCAGCCCGTCCTGCCTCCCCCAGCCTGGCCATACTTAGACGCAAAATTATCAGCAGAAGAGTTTATAAAACGTCAAAACAGCTTCTCTGGCGTCACCCGGACAATCTGTATAAATAGAGCCTCTTTCAAGAGCCTCCTGCCAGCTCCAGCCTCCCTTTCATCTCCCTCTGATTTATTTTATGCTATTCTAACAGAATTTTAAAACAATCTCTAAGGAAGAGTGAGGACGAGAAGTTCAGAGCTGTGCAGAAGGGTCACAGCAGAGCTGGAAACAGCCCCATGGAAAAGCTCGTGAGAGAAATGGGGATGGGGCGAGTGCTCAAAGCTCCGGTCACTCAGGGGGTGACGTCCCTGTGTCACTGTGCAGGAGTCAGAGAAGTGCCTCTGGGAACTCACTCAGGGTACCTTGAGAGAAGGGAACAGCCTCGGGCAGGGAGAGCTGGATACCAGGGGGAATCCCATGGGATGGGAAAGGCCATTGCCATGTGGGTGAGTGGATTTGGCACCAGGTGGGGCCCCGCGCCCATCGCTCTGCCCTGACTGCGGCTTCACCCGCTCCGTAGCCACACCTGAAGAAAACCATGAAAAACTCTGATTATAATACAATTAATTTTGAAATGCACAGAACTACCATTTGTCCGAGCCCCTGTCCCTGCGTTCCCACCCTGTTTGTACTTGGACACCCAGGGGCTGACACCCAGGAGCCCTCCCAAAGCTGCAGCAGCCACATCCCTGCTGCCTGGCGGGCAAAGCCACCGTGCCAGGCTGGTCTGACAGCCCCAGCTGCCTCCTGCCCAGGCACTGGTTCCCCAGCCAGCCCAGCAAGAGGAGCAAACAGGAACAGCCAGGTTTTGGGAGGTGGAAAATCCAAAGCCTCGTGATCCAGCCAAGCAAAACCCCACGGGGATCATTAGCATCACTCCTGCTCTTGCTGTTTGCTGAGTGCAGGTTCCACTCCTGGAGCAGCATCTCCCAGCCCTGGTGCTGGGTGGTGAGCAGGGCCAGCTGTGGTGAGCCCCATCCTGGGGAAGGGACGATGCCATCCCCATACAAGGAGTCAGCTGCTGAGGAGCTTTACCAGCCCCTGGACTTAAAAGGAGCGAAGCTTTTCCTGCAGCAGCTGTGGGGCAGGAGCTGCAAACATCCCAGGGCAGCCTCACTGCCCCCCATGGAAGTCTGGGGCCGTGTTTCCTGCAGCCAGCAGGTTGTTGGTGTGTGCTCACCCCACTGCAGCACCATCTGAAGCCCTGGAGTGATGCTGGTTGCTCCAGTCCCACTCTCAGTATCAAACTGGTGGGGAGGACCAGGTCACCATGTGTGCTCCTTGAGAAAACAGGCAAAGCCACAAATTGCTGCCTCCCAGGAGTTAAAATTCGGAGAGAACACCAGTGGTGCAGGTGACCCCAGTGCTGCCATGGTCCTCGGGGTGTTAATGCCCTTTGCTACCACCCTGACCTCTTGGAAACACAGCAGGTGAGTCACCAGGAGGAACCCCCCAACTTCCAGCATGGTTCCAGCTCAGGAATGGGATGTGGGAGGGAAGAAGAGATTTCCAGATCAGATTCTCTGCTGACAATCTGCTTTTGACAGGGGCTGAAATCATCTTAGGAACCTTGTCTTTCAGCACAGCAGTGGCTGTCCCAGGCCAGAGCTTCCTTCAGGTTTTCCCACCCGTGAGAAACACCAACAGAGGGTTTTTAACATCACCCTGTCCCCATATCCAAAGGGGCAGGTGAAACGATGCCTAAATGGGAATTTTCAGAAGGAAACCAAAAGGACCAGACCCTGCTGCTGCCCAGCCCTTCCCAGCTCACAGAGCACTCTGCCAAGAGCAGACTGACCCTCCTCTCTCTGCAGATGGGGAAACTGAGGCACAGAGCAGTGACCACCACCAGGCTCCAGACTCTTTCTGGCTCGTTGTTCACCTCTCTCTGTTAGACCAGATGTGACCCTGCTCCACATTCACATCCTCTCCCTGCTTTGCTTTCGCTTCCTCATCAGGCAGGGAAGAGCCAGGACAGCTCTCACCACCTCTTGGTCTGCTTGTTTTTTCCCCTTAAATTAAACATTACATTTTAAAGTCCTAGACTAAAACCCTCCTCCACACCTCCTGGCACAGGAGCAGAAGTGAGGAAGGAGGACTGAGAGCGCCCTACGTTGATGCCTCAAACTCTCCTCGTTTCACAGCCCCACCAGAGCACACGTGGCTGCTGCTGGTGTTGACTCACTCAATAAGATCATTGTTGTGGGATTTAATTTATTTTTTTTTCCTGCATCTGTGTGTCACTTAGAAATTGTTATTTTCTAGAAAATCTGCTCTCCTCCCATCCACCTCCAGTGTGAGGAGGGAATCTGTGCTCAAAGCCACAGCTGAGATCTCAGATAGACCTTCCCTTCCTGATCCTTATCTCACCAGGATGTAGGAGGACCCTTGGGGAATGGCTGGAAGCCTTTCTCTGGAGCCATCCAAGAACAGAGCAAGCTGACTACAGCCTTTAAATGGCAAATCCATCAAGCACTGGGGGGCCAGGATCCAAAACACTCTTTAACCCCATGGAACCCCGACCCCCCTGGGCTGTGCCGCCCGGGAGCTGCCCCAGCAGAGCCCAGCCTGCCCTGGGCACGGGCTGCTCCTCCTGCCACCTTCTCCTCAGAGCTCTATGGGCACGGCTGCCTCAGCTGAATTACACCAGCTAAAAATACACCTTTGAATCCTAAGCTAAACCAAGGCCTTCAATTGCTGGCTCACAAACTCACTCCAGCTGCACCCCGCTCGCAGGCGGGTAGTTCAGTGCTGCAGCAAACCCACATCATCCTCCCACTGGCCCAGAGCAGACGCTGAGATGTCCGACAGACTCTCTGCCTTTCCTCCAGGGGTGATGCCCACCCAGCTCCATGGAGGGAGGGAAAAATGGATCCTGGACCTCTGTGCAGCTGAGCCTGATCCTTCTTACAGCCCCTCCTGCTGCCAGCTTTGTCAGCCTGCCTCGAATCACAGCTGCTGGTATGAAAAGATATCGCTGTCAGTGGCAGCAAAGGCATCCAAATACCCCAACCACTCCGATACAACCAGCAGAAGGATTATGTGCCTTGGCATATATAATAATGCACACACACACGTGTACACGGGCACCAGCAGTGACAAGGGAGGATTGTCAGCACTGCTGTACAGAGCTGCACACCCTGAGCTCAGCCATATGCTCCCTAAGCCTCTCAGCGGGGGCACAGCGTGTGCTTAGGGGAGAGCAATTTGGTGGAGGAGTAAAGGAGGGAGCCCTTGGGTCAGAATCCGGGGCTGGATGCCTGTAACGAGCAGTGGGGAGGGAGGGCAGGGCTGGGTTCCAGGCCAAAGCACTCCCTGATCCCACGCTCCAGCCCCATTTGGCTCCTCTGTGCAGGGAGCATTTAATCACTTCACAAGCTGTAAAAGCCTCCAGCTTGGTGCTTCCTGGGGCTGGGCTGAAGGAGGGCAGAGGGAGAAGAGCCAAGTGCCCACGGGAGGAGGATGCGGGGCCATAGGAGGGATGCAGCACCCGGAGCATCCCTGGGCTGGGGTGAAGCCACGCTCGGGCTGGGCAGGGGAAGGCACCAGCTCACCCTCCCTGGGTGACGGAGGAGCTGCAGCAGCCTGGCAGCCTGGGCCTTCCATATTTAGCACAGGAAACAGATGCTGCCTGGCTGAGGAAACATCTGAAGAAAATAAGTGCACCTTGTGCCGTCCCCAGCAGGAACCCGGAGGAACAGGGGGTGCTGGGTGGGAATGCCCCGATTCGGCCCTGGGCTGGGCAGGTGCAGCTCAGCTGGGCTGGGGAGCATCAGCGGGGCCTGGGACCAGGGGGCTTTTGTCCTTCAGGTCTTTTATTTCACCACAGAAACACTGGGCAAGGAAGGCATGAATTAATTGTGTACCTGACGGGAAGGCGAAGGTCCCCTCCTCTCGCAGTGATGGCTGCAGAGCCCCTCGAGGGTCATGGCATGAGCTGAGGAAGAATTTCTCACCTCAGCTGCAGCCCAGGAACGTGGGCTCAGGGTACTGCACAGTCTGGTCCAAAGAAACACCCCTTCCCTCTGCTCAGCAGCAGGTTGCCAGTCCCAGGTCACACACTTTCATAGGCACATGGACAAGGTCTTGCTGAAAACGGGTGTTTTTCTGAACACTTCTCCAGTCCACAGCTGCTGAAAAGGACAGACAGAAAGAAACCCAACAGCTTGTGCCCTGGCAGGACCAGCAGCTTTGTGGGCATCTTTTGGACAGAGGCAGCATCCCCATGGGAAAGCACCTGCCTTCTAAGAAAAAGGTGTCTGATGTTCTAATACTATTAAACTTTATGTGCTGATGCAAACACAACCTCGTGCAGAGGCTGCTCCTTTTCCTCCCATTGCGAAGGACCTTTCCACCAGTGTGTGCTGCTGCCCCGTTGAGCCAGGTCAGGGTATTTTCAGATCATGAAGCACCCAGCAGCTGGCCCCTGAGCCCCCCTGGGTCCTCCTGACTCCATTCTGCTGTGTTATGCTCTTTGTGCAGCCAGGGTCCAGCTTCTCTTTACACCCTCCAGTACCTCAGCACTTACGGAGAGGTTTGTTCCGTGGCCATGTGCCAGAGCGTTTCTTTGTAGCTCCACCAATTTGAGCAACAGTTTCCTTAAATAGAGCTGAAAAGACAAAGCAAATACTCTTAAAGGAAGAGCCATTAGCAGGGCAAGAGTGGTGCCAAGGGCTGGTGTCAGCTCTCCTGTCAAGCCTCACACTGCGTGTCATGGCCAGGCTGAGCTTCTGCCCCAGCAATCCCTGCAGCTGAGAAACCCTTGGGCCAGCCCAAGACAAAGGGCTGGGGCTTAGAACATGGGTACCTCAGGAGGGTGAGGAAGACTCTGCATCTTCCCAGCTCTGCTACAATTAACCAGCTCTGACTCCTGGAGCAGGATCTAAATCCTCAGAATGAAAGTGTCTGTTTCTTTCAACTTCTGCATTCCGAGGGCACAGGAATGAGTTCCTGGCTGAGCTGGCACCAGAGCAGGGTGCCCAGGGGCATTGGGATGGACAGAAGCATGAAATGCAGTTTGGGATGCCCAGAGGCAGCCAAGACATCACAAACAAGAAGAGAGACCTTCACATGGCTCTCCTGGGCTTTATCTACTGCTCCCACGGACAGCCTGGGCCAGATTTCCTTTGAAAACCAGCACAGTGCAGACTGGGGCTGTCTACAGAGAGCTCACCATTGCCCAGCAGCAATTCTCCAGCCCGGGAGCAAGAAGCACCTACATCATCTCAAGGAAGTGGGATTTGTCCAACTCTCCTGACAGCAGGGAATAAAGAAGAGTCATTTCTCTCTGTCTCTCTCTATTCCTAGGCTAATTTCACTTCCACATCCTCAGTTTTGTCAGAAAGTTCCTCCCTCTCCCATAAGCAGAGCCCAGGAAGGTGTGACACTCTCAACATGACTTGGTTGGTCATCACACCAATTTCTAGCAGAAATGAGCACTCACTAAAAACATCACCTGCATTACAAGTGTTCACATCAGCCCAGGAAAGGTCCAAGTAAAGAGCATTTCTTTGGCCACCTCAGGGCCTTGGCTGAGTATTGAAATGTAACAAAACACCCTCTAAACATCCCCTGAATTGTGTCATTTCCTATAGTGACCACAGAGTGATCCTCTACATTGATAAGTGGCAGCTTTGCACAGTCAAGTCTGGGCACAGTTCTCTCTCTTCTCAAACTGTGGCTTGGAAGAGGAAGCAGTAAAAGTATCTCTTCACTGCTGGCTATGAGCAGGCTCATGGGACCTTTTACATTTTTTTTCCTTCAGAAGAGTTTTCCAAAGTACTCTCAGGCTGCTGAAGGGATGCTGCAAGCTCCAGGAGATGTGTCTGGGGAGGGATCCTTCCCCGGATGCTGAGGTATTCACAGCTCAGTGGAAAAGCAACAGCTGATTTGCTACCTGGGTGTCAAGGGCATGAAATACAGGAAGAGGTTTGAACGTCAGAGAGTCACTGGAACAACTGCACATGACGAGGACGAGTCCCACACGCTGCCTCTGATGCCCATGGTCCCTCCTGCAGCTCAGGGTAGGAGCATCCCCAGCAGCTCGTCATGCCCAACCACAGCCTGGAGCTGAGCAGCCTGGACGGGTTCTACATCGGCACTGAGTGCCTGGTGGCTTTGCTCGCCACCCTGGGTAACGTCCTGGTGATCTGGGTGGTGAAGCTGAACGCGGCGTTCCAGAACACCACCCTCTACTTCATCGTCTCGCTGGCGCTGGCCGACATCGCCGTGGGGCTGCTGGTGGTGCCCCTGGCAGTCGTGGTGAGCCTGGGCATCAGAGTCCACTTCTACTCCTGCCTCTTCATGTGCTGCCTGATGGTGGTTTTCACCATGGCCTCCATCCTCTCCCTCCTGGCCATCGCCATCGACAGGTACCTGCGAGTGAAGCTGCCAACCAGGTGAGCTCTGGGCCACCATGGGCCCCTCCCTCCACCACCTTGCTCCTGCCCCGTTTCCCACACCCCATGAGTGCCTCCTCCTTAACTTGGCCCTTTTCTAACCAGTATTCTCTCTAATGCACGCTTGCGTTTGGAGATGGGACAAAACCTGTGCCTAAAAGCCCACCCGAGTCGAGCTTTCTAGGGCTGGAGCCCATCCCTGCAGCTGACCCAGCACAGACAGACCCGGGGGGGTTGGTTATTGGGGGCAGATACAGCTCAGCATCACTGCTGCTCAGAGTTTGGCCACAGGAGTCATCTGTGAGTACACGGCTAAATTCTTCAGCTGGTTTAACTGTGCAAGATGCTGAGAGTACCAGAGATCTCTCTGGGTTCCTTAGTCCTTTAAAGAAAAGTCCTTTTAGTGTTTGCTGAAAATACAAAATAAACAATAAAAGACTTCGAAGCCATTCACTTTTCCCATCTGAATGGAGAAGTACCTAAGATAAAAATGCAAAGCATAACATCAACATGAAATAAGTCTAGTGTTTATGGGGAGAGGACCTATCAAACTGAAGAGTCAAAGATGAGTTTGGTCCCACAAATGGCATAAACCAAATGTCAAGAGTAAGGGAGACCCGAGGAGGCTGAGAAACAAGAGAGCTCTGTTGATAGCAGATAAGCCATATCTGGGCAAGAGGGCACCAAGATCATAATGAAACAAGGAACAAAATAGCTGAAAATATCCAATTGCAAGGAGGGGAAGTTAAGCTCAGTTTTTCTTATGGGTGTTGCAAAGTAACTGTTAGAAATGAAGAGTTAGGGGGTTTGTCTTAAAATAAGGTCTTGCTCCAACCCCCCAAAAAAGCTAATGCTGCATTTTGTGACACTGAACCCGGAGCATCTGAACACGAGAGGTTTTTAAACCACCCTTAATTTTAAACGATTCTGTGTAACACAACCTGGGTTTCCTTCCCCAACAGGTATAAAATAATCATTACAGAGAGAAGGATTTGGTGGGCACTGGGTTTGTGCTGGTCCCTGTCCCTGCTGGTGGGATTAGTCCCCATGTTTGGATGGAACAACTCGGCACCAAGAAGCTCCGACATCCTCAGGTGTCAATTCACCTCTGTGATGAGCATGGATTACATGGTATATTTTGGCTTCTTCCCGTGGACCCTCGTCCCTCTGCTCATCATGTGTGCTCTGTACGTTGAAATCTTCCACATCATCCGGACAAAGATGGGCCAAGGTACAGCCAGCGGGAGAGGGGCAGGAACTTTCTATGGACAGGAGTTCAAGGTAGCCAAATCTCTAGCACTTGTTCTCTTCCTCTTTGCAGTGTCCTGGTTACCTCTCTGCATCATAAACTGCGTTTGCTATTTTTACCCCAAGTGTAAGGTCCCCAAGTATCTGATGTACTTGGGAATCCTGTTATCCCATGTCAACTCTGCCATGAACCCCATTATCTATGCTTGCAAGATAAAGAAGTTCAAAACCACTTACCTGTTGATTTTAAGGACCTATATCCTGTGCAAACAAGCCAGACCTGGTTCTTCCATGACAACCAACAGCCCAACAGCCATAAAAGAAGGCAAGCTGAGCTGCCAGCATGGCCCAGAGCACTGCTGACCACCCTGCTTGTTCAGAAACCCAGGGGGAAACATGTGGCCAGGTCCAGCCACTGCTGCTCTTGCACAAACTGTTCATGACAAGGGCAAGCTTCCCTTGCTCAACCTGATGCACATTTGACACTAAGCCCAAAAGGACCATTTATGATCCCCTGCATTACTGTAGAACCCTGCTGTGGTTGCTGTTTCAAGCCCAGATCTTCCAGGCAACCACCTTCATTCAACAAGACCTCCCAGGTTTTATTTATTGGCTTGGGTGTTACTTGGTAGAGCAGTGACCCAGAGCTCTGCTGCCAAGGCAGACTCTTTGCTCCTCGTTCCCCAGCTTGGACCCATGACCAGCTGGTAAAAGCCAGTGCTTGGGCATTTACAGTTTCAACTCAACATTGGAACATCTTTTTGCTTCAATTCTGATTTCTCCTTTGGCCTGTTATAGGCCCTTTGCTTACACACAGCCAGGCTCTTCCTGACTTTTTTCACCCAGTAGCAGCTGATCAATGAACCCCCAGCACCTCCTGTGACCCCTCCACCTGCAGATGAGCTGCTTCATCAACTTACCCTCGCCCTCTGCTGCTGGGCCAGGAGCTGCACTGACCCTGGTGACCTTCCTCTTCTTTGGGGAGATCCTCTCGGTGGGAGATTTTAATTGCTCAGCCCAGAAGGCTTCAAAATTGACCTCACAGAGCACCAGTGATCTGCCAAACACACCGAAGCTGTTCATTAGTGGGATGTGCTGGGGCAGGGGATCATGCCAGGGAGAGAGGACTGTCAAAAAATAAACTCATTATTTCCTTAAGCCCTTGCCTCCTCCCCCAGCTACCCAACCAAGGACAGAATTGACTAGCCCCAAACCACCCAGGATGCATTTTCAAATTTGTCACTATAAAACATCCCTTTGGGGGATTCTTCCCATGCTTAACTCTCCCCGCAATCACAAACTGGTTTCCAAACACCTGATTTAAATGTCATTTGCTCCAAGTCTCCTCTGTCAAACTGAGGAACAGTTGCTCCTTTTGCAGCAACCTGCTACAGATCTAGGGACTATTCTAAATTGTAAATGCCTGTATATATATCTTCGTATTAAACCATTCCAAAATACTGAAGAGAAATTTTGTCCAGTGTTGGTTTGGTTGGGTTTTTTTCACATAAGGATTGGTTGGGGCCACTGAAAACCAGGATCAATGTGCTCTGTGGTGTTGGTGATACAGCAGCTCAGTCCAGGCACATCCTCACCCCCTTTGTCTCCTCTGTCAATTTAAACTAAATTTGAGTCTGGCCAACCTGAGCTGTAGCCAGTGTTGCACATTTTCAATGATAATAAGAAATATTAGGGAGATTTTGTAATTAATTCAGCCTGCTCATCCCCCACGACAACCAGATCAGCAGCCTGGGTGAAATCTCCACGCTGTTTGAGTCTGTGTCCTCACTAGGACCCCACAGAACTTGCAGTAAATATTACACCACAGCTTACACAGATTTTAGGGAACAGGGGTCAAGCTGAAAACAGGTCATTAAAGGCCAGGCTCTTTTTTTTCCATCTTTAAATAAGAACAGCAGTCTAGAAAAGGCAGGAAAGGGAGAGCATCATGCTGTTATTTATCTCAGAGGGTGTTGGCATCTGCTGCTTTAGTGAGATCAGGCATCTCAATTTATTATCTGATGTGACCCTGGTCAGAAGCCAAAGCTCTGCCCCGTTTCACAGTTCAACTCTATTAATAAATAGGCCAGCAGAGGAAGTCACAGCCTAAGTACATCAGAATTTGGGTACACGATCTCTCGTTATCAGCTGATAGAACTGATTACTTTCAGCAGAAAAACAGGTCCCACCTAAAGAGCAAAATATTCTTCATTAGTGGAAGAGGGTTCATCAGGGTCTTCTGGCAGTGGTGGGGCTGCTGGAAAACACCCCTGCAGGTCCAGGTCCCTCGTTCTCTGCCATCAGTTGCTCTGGAAACAGTTGTGGCCTCAGCCCCAGGCAGAGATCAGCCAGGCTGAAGGATGCTCAGGCCAGGGGTGAAGGTGGGTGGAGGGACACAGACATCATTGGGGAGAGCCCAGGGTTTAGCTCTGCAGGGAGAGCTGACTCACTGCTGCCTGACCTCACACCATCACTGCTGCAGCTCCAGTGACCCACCCTCAGCATCACAACCAGCAGCCAACGTGCCAGGGAATATGATGGGTCACTACTGTCCATGCGTCCTCCAAAGTGCCATTTAACCCCTGAGCTGTCTCCATCACCATCCCAGGGCTGGATAATTTCTAATGGACTTTCCCACAACCATGCAAATTCCTGCTGTGGAAGCTCATCCTTAGGGAAACCACGAGTGCAAACACCTCCAGCAGAAACCTCCTGAAACAGTGGATGTGGGCAAGCAAAACCAGGGCACACACAAGCCCTCCTCTATTCTGGGTAGCCCAAATTCCTCTGTCCATAAACTAAAGAGCTGGCCAGTGGCTACCATGGAAGCTGTGAATGACTACATGGGGATCTTGACATGGGAATAGGGGAGACAGACAGATGCTGTGGGATGGTTGTGGGATGAGTGGGACTCATGAGCAGCCACACCACAGAAAGAGCTTCCCTGTCACCCTCCAAGGGCTGAACCACCCTCAGCTCTCCAGGGAAACATGCAAAATCTCTGTGCTGTGGCTGTTTCACAAAGTACACCAAATGGTTGTGCTGAGTCTCTGACAATTCATGGTGAGGAAACATCTACCTGACAACCCAACATCCCAGGTCTTGGGGTGGGGGGAAGAGAACAGCCTGTGGTGGGTCACGTCTCCTTCCCCTGTTAACCCAGGATCTAACGCAGGAAGAAGTGGTGAAGTGACATCTGAGCAAGCCAGGTGTATTTTCAGTCCTTCTTAGTCCCGAGTTGCTGTCAGGCAGCAGAATAACACTGTCAGTAATTTAAACAAACAAAACACTGCGCACCAACCACAATTATCTCCCATGAACATCTCAGCAGCTGCACATGAGGAGTAACCTGGTATTTTCTGTTAGAGAGCACTTGAAGAAAATGCCATGACTGAGTTGAGAGCAGATAACAGCAAAACAAAGAGCACAAGTTCTCCCGACCTGCACACAGCTGGACCCACAAGGCCTCTCAAGCCAGATTCCAGAACATCTGGTGTTTGTGCACCTGCTTCTCAGTGGTGCCCAGACCCACCAGCTCCAGCAGCCCCCAGGGCAGGACAGCCCAGCAGGGCTGGAGCCACTGCTCTGCAAACTGCTGCTGGAGAGACACCAAAGGCACCAGACCCAGGCTGAGCAGGTGCCCATGGGTGGCTGTATGCTGCCATCCTGTGGCACAGCCACCATGGCCCCTCTGAACCTCTCAGATGGCTGCTGGCTTCAGCTGCAGCACCCAAGGGTCTTGGGCAGCCCTTGTCCTGCCCAGGAGGTTCCTCTGGAGAGGAGTTTACAGTAGCACACACACAAACATCTGCATTTTCACAAAGAGAAATACCTGCAAGGATCGACCCTGGTGGCCACAAACAAGAGGCTCCTGAGCTAAGGGCTGAAGCAGCAGAGACCTCCCTCTGATTGAGCCTGGCAGGAGAGCCTTGAAACCTCTGCACCTGGACAGCAAACTCCACTCCAGGGCACAGGGACAGGCAGAGAAGCTTCTCTGTGGCTGCGGAGTCACTAGTGGTAATTTATTCCCCATTTTATGAAAAGAGGATGATTTTTTAACTTTTTACAGTATATTTGGAACATTATGAGTGGCAATAACACAGGGATGAACACTTTGAAAAATGCTGACTGCCACACTGTCATTGTGCATTTCTTTTATGTGACCCAGTCAGGAAATACATCTGCATAGAAACCTTTGATTAGCATCAACAAGCAGCAAGAATCTCATCAGAGCACTGGGCAATCAAAACCCAAGGAAAAGGCTGTAGGCAGGGACAGAGAAGGGACACGAGGGCACAGACAGAGCAATGCTTCCATCCTTCAATTCTCTTTGGCAGTTCAGAGCAATAGCAAATAAACAAACGGGAACGTCACGAGTGCAGTGAGATTTCTACAGGTGAGGAAATTCGGTATAAAAAGTGATTTATCCACCACTGTTGCCAGGCAGTGAGACACGAGTGTCCCCTCACATCCATGATGTTACATACGGCACTGCTGGAGTTTCTCAGAGCACTTCAGGCCTTGATAGAACGTTCTGGCAGCGTTTGATGTTCAGAAAGTGCAAGTGTCCCCACTGCAAACCCCATCTTCACACAGCCACCGGTGTCCGAGTCCGCTGGAAGACCAAGGTACTGTAGGCAACCTCAGTCTGGGGATGTGAAAGAAGCCACAAATATTAGAGAGTGCAAGCACCACGTTCAGCACCTGGTTCCTGCTTTTCACTTGTCCTCAGCCCTACACACCAAGTGGTCACAGTCTGGCACCCTGCACATGTTCACTGACGTCCCACTGGGCTGGGTCAGAGCAGCCGTTAGTCTAGCCCAGGGTCCTGGGTCAGCTCTGCACTAGGGGCTTCCAAAGAATCAGTATCATGAAGGAAAACTGCACAAGTACTTGCCTTTTAAAAAGATTTTCTCCTGACCTGCTTAATTACTGGTTTAGTTAAGCCCCAGAATCCCTGAACTGTGTGTGGAGGATGGCATCTGAGCCATACTCAAGATGGAACATCCTTCCTCCTCCTGTCCAGGTCCCTCCTCAGCTTACTCCCTGCACTATAAACACACCTTGGACACAAAGAAGAAAGCACTTTGCCTTGTCCAAAGTACCAACACTAGAGCCTCACAAGCACAAACCTCTTTTCTCCTCTCTCCCCTCAATATTTACCATCCTATCGAGATTCTGAAGCATTAGAAATAATAGTTGCGACCTTTACCTCGGTGTTCCTCACAGATTCCCCGGGCGCTGGCTGGGAGGGAACTTGCTCTTGTGAGTTTTGTTGGGATCTCTTACACTCTAGGAAGGAGGGACACGGGTCTCAGCACCACAGCTGGACACAGCAGTGGGGTGATGGGGCAGCAGCAGAGCCTGTGGCTTAGACCCAGCTTGTAAAACCCATCACAGACCTTCACTGCAGAGCAGGCAGCCCAAGCAGGAGGGCAGCCCCTGTCCCTGCTCATCCCCTGGAAGGGAGAACTCTGTCAGTGCTAGGACATAAAAACCCAAACCAAACCCAGCCCCCAAACCCACGACAACTCAGCAGTGCTAAGTTAATTCTGTGAAAACAGCCCCTGGGATGATTCATGGGGAGCTGCTGACAGAAGTGAGCTGTTCATCAACACATGAGTTATTCAAGGGAGACAGAATTTGAGCCTCATTCAGTAAGTTCTGCAGAAGTCACTCTGAAACCCTGGAGCTGTCAGATGAAGCTGGAGGAGCTCGGAGACGTGGCACCCTGCACGTGCAGCACGAGGCCTGGATCACCACACTGCCCTAATTCCCTCCACTGCCACTTACTTTTCCTGAAGAGGTAGATGATGGCAAACACCAGAACAGTGGAGAGGATGCCAGAGAACAAGGCTAGGGATATGTAGAGTATTTCGTGGCTGTCGACAGAAAATAGCGTCAGAACCCCCAGCTTTAACAGAGGTGTTGAGGAATCAGTAGTGCTCAAATGCATCAACTCTATGATTTACCCATAGAGAAATCCATATCTATCCATAGATACCCATGATAAATGATCCAACATCATTTATCTCCAGCCCCATGAGATTAAAAGGGGTGTGTCTGCATCAAGCATCACTATGAATTAAATATCCAAGTGCACAGACTGGGAAATTCCAAGCAATCTTTTAAAAACCCAAGACATGAGATGTATTACAAATGACACCTCCTTTACAGGAGGGTCTGAGCTCTCAGGGAACTCTCTGATATCAGGAAATCAAGGGGGAGCATTTACTTATCAATCTGGCATCTGACTTCAGAAGTTTTCAAGTCAGCTGCAGTGGTAAGCACGGTGGTATCCACAGTGGTAAGTACAGTGGTGGTAGGGGTAGGAGTGGGCCTTGGTGTAACTGCAAGTGAATAGGAAAAAAAATATCAAAAAGTGCTTTTAAAAGATGTTAATTTCTCCAGTAATATTACAAGCAAGAAGAACTACACAGAGACACACTCAAGTGTTGCTGCAGGTACAGCATTTCTCTACCAGAGGGCTGAAAGAGGAAACAGCAGACAGGAAAATGTAGTTATTCATATCATCACTGCTCCCCAGCAGCTCTCACAGCCACACAGCTTCCCCAAACACCCACATCTCCTGCTGTGCCACCCCAGCAGCCCCTTCTGAGCCAGGACAGCACCAACTTGGGCAAGAAAATTGCAGCAAAGAAAATGCCTGACAGAAGAGAATACCTGTTTTTGCTTTTGAGGATCTCCCTCCCATTCTCTCCAAACACCAACAAACAGCAGAAGCTAAGAAGAGGGGAGGGGGGAAAAATTGTATTTATATCCATGTACATCCAGTAGAGCAAACCAAACCTATCACCCTCTTCTCACTCAGAGTTGGTTATTTTTTATCAATTTTTGAGACATTTTATACAAACTGGCACAAAGCCACCACAACAAATCTGACAGTTACACAGCATGAACCCCAACGTCCTGTTCCTGGGGGAGCTCCTGTGAGTTCCCTCCAATGGACACAAGGATGGAGCATTTAGCAAGTTAAAAAGCATCCACAGTATTATTTTCACAACAGTTAGAACTGAGTGAACTTCATGAACGTTTTAATCAGAAATCTTACTCTACCAGAAAATTCAGAGGCAGCTTTGACAAAACCTACCCCTTTAGTTTCTTGTTCCCAACTTACAGTGACTTTTTTCCACCGAAGGAACCATAACTTTAGTCTCAAATTTGAGGGTGGACTCTCCAATACAGGGAAACACCAGCCCACTACAGAATTCCTGTCGTGGTATTTCTCACTACACAGCGTGCAGACCACAGGCTGAGTAGCTGACAGCACGAAGGCACCTTCTCTGCTGTCATTCTCCTGCTGCACACCCATTGCTGCCCATGTTCCAGAGCTGTTAAACCCCCCCCACTTACAAAGCCAAGCCTAAAATCATGTCACATTCACAGGAATAAAAGCAACAATGGTGACAAACTCCATCTTACCTCTGCTGCCCGCCTGCCACAGAGCTCCTGGAGTTTAACCTCTTGCTTTGCTGAAACAATCTCTGAAAGCCCAAGTCATTAAAGTGTGGGCTTACATAAATGTGGAAGTTGGGCAACTTCACTTTTTTTTCATTTAAAAAACAGGAAACTGAAACACACCTGCATTCTCAGAAACTGCTCATTTAAAAGTAAGCCCAAGTTTGGGCACTTTTGAGTGAGGTTCTCACCTCTGAAGAGCATCTTTTGCTGATCTGTGGTATTGAGAAGTGTGGAAACTGCTGGTTTACTCCGCTAAAGAGCGGCACTTCCTCACTGTAGCAGCAACCCACATGGAAGAGGGATGTGAGCACACCCTGGTTTGCCTACTAATGTTTATTTACCAAATAAAGATGAGATCACGCACAGGTAAGTGGTAAGTGCTTTCCTCAGATGGGCCATTTGAGATATAATAAAATCTTTCAGGGAAGAAGTTTCCAATAAAAGGGAAATGAAAAGGCTTAAACTGTGTATTAACAAAATACAAGTCACCTTTTCCTTGTTACACACACTAAAAAAAAAGGCAGCAGCTTTTTTTATCTATGAAAATCCACAAACCCCCCCCTCCAGAATAAACTTCTCCATAATAAACTTCTCCATTTCACCCTTTTAAACTTAATATTGGCATGTGCAGTTGAAGCCAAAGTTTTCCGGTAGCTTTTGATACATTTCCTGCTGCTACATCCTCTTTTCCACAGAGCAGGAAGACACTTTCATCACCATCTGAAGCTTTGTTAAGAAAGGGGTTTTTCAGCTGCTTTGTAAAGCAAGAAGATCCCCTGTGAGCATCCCCCTGCACGGGCAGAGTAAGTGGGAGCTCTGCACCCACCCTGGGCTGAGAACACGTTCACCACCACAGTTACTATCTAGAGACTGTCACCACACCAAACCCTAACCCAAAACCCAACTGCACTATTGGCAGCAAAGGTTTTCGCTGTGAAGTTCTGTGGAAGTGTCCACAACCAAAAAAGGAACCAAAGAGAACCATGTGTGGCTGGAAGTAATTCCCTGCTATAAACTAACCACAGAGGTTTACGAGACTGATGGAGCTGCTTCAAACGCACCAGGGAAAAGTCTGTAGGTACCACCAGAGAACGACAGCAGAGGGGTTGGTTGGTTGGTTTAATGACATTTTAGGATCATACAGTTTCCAACAGTAAGTCAGGAGCATGTGTCAGAGGCACCAGCCGTGGTCACACCGCTGCCTGCGCGCTCCTCGACAGCGCCTTCAGGTCCAGGATGCACTTTGCAATGCTCTCCTTCTGCTGCAAGAGAGAAACAGCCTTCAGGAGACATCTAAACGAGCACAACAGGCATCCTACTGCACTTCAGATACTGCCTTTTAGAGCCATGAAATGGGTTACACATTGAAAGGGACAGAACTAGAGCTTGGGAGGTCAAAGCAATGATCCCACGTGGTGCTGCTGGGAACCCGTTTGCTTGTCCTCAGCTTCATCCTTAAGAGGATGGACACCCAGAGCCCACCTGCAGACCTTGAGCTGCCACAGTCTCACCCAGAGGGCTCTACAAGTGAGTTCCCTGCCCTGTTCGTGACACACCTCACCACAAGCTCAGCTCTGGGCTGCAACAACCAATACCACACGTGGCTCTAGTGTCAATCAGCAGCACCCAACCCCTGGTCTCTGGGCTGGTGAGCTCCTCCTCAGCAGCAGGGACATGCTGCAGCCCATTCAGAAGTCCCCCAAAGATACCCCATCATCTTTTGGCTTAAGCCAGAATCATTGGACAGCAAACACTGGTACAGACTAAACTGCAAAGCAGATTAGAACAAAAAGCCAAGTACCTGCTGAGGGGTGATGCTCTGAACCACGCTCTTCTCCACCCACTGAATCATGTGGTCTTGTTCCTTCTGACGCTTCAGGTTCTGCATCGCCACCTGATAGTCCAGCCTCTTCTTCACCTCGTTGTACACTGTCATTAACCTTTCTCGGTAATTAGTCTCCAGCAACATGGCAATATTGTTCTAGGCACAGTGATGAAACCAAAGGGTTAAAGTCTGGCCAGAACACAAACCAGGTTCTACAGCAGAAGTCACCGGATCAGGTGGTGGAACCAGCCCTGTCTTCAACACCCAGAGGGTCAATGGTTTGTTACGTGGTGGCAATTTAAGAGGCATCCCAGAACTTAAGGGGCATCCCAGAACTTGAGGGGCATCCCAGAACTTGAGGGGCACCCCGGACTATGTAGGGGAGACTCCACCAGAGTGCAAGGGGAGAGCAGAGCTGGAGCCACGTACCCGCTTGGCGTCGAAGAGGTAAGTGCGGCCTTCCAGCCTCCACTGCTCCTTCTTCTCCTCCTCAATGGCAGTCTCCAGGTCTTTGATAGCTGCATTCTTCACAGCTACTGCATTAGAAACTTTTTCCTGAAAGGAGAAACAAAAATATGCCTCAGAATGAAGGTAAGATGCAAAGAAAACAAGGGATCTGTAATTACACTGAGGTTAACTCTGAAATTCTGCTTTAGGATTTGGGAAATGTCTGCACAGGCTGGATTGGGCCAGGGATGAGGGTTAAAGGATGACAAGGCAGAAGAATCAGGGTTCACAAGCAGTTGTACTTTAAAAAAAAAAATCATTTGTTCTGGCATAAGGTGTTTAATTTTTGAAGACTTACATAACACCACCAACATAAGATCTAAACCATGATTTAAGCCACGTTCTAAGATAGTAGGCTCAGATTTTTATGCCAGCCTAGACACAGTATTCTGGTAAATATCTAAGCAGATAACTTAAAATGGTTATTAACTACTACATAACTGTGGTTTCTTCCCCTACCTCGTTCAGTTTGTCAGCAAAAGCTGCTACATCAGCCCCAAATTTCTTGACGCCGTAGATGATGACTGACAAGATGCAGATGGCTGCAACTGTCTCGTGGTTCACTACATAGATCTCCTTGGAAAGAAAGTACAGCAGGAGGCCAGTTCCCAGCATGTAGGGCCCTAAAGAAGACACAGTGTTGTTTGTACAAGTCAAGCACCTAAGAGGTGCCCAGGTCAAGGTCTACAAGAGCAGGAATTGTTTCTTCTGCCACAACAAGAAGCAGAAAGCCAACACCACTGAGGGGAAGGGGCCAGGAGGATGCTCACCAGAAGCAACTTGCGCCTTTACATGGGCTCTGCTCATTCAGAAATGGGCAAGAATCTGGAGGTTTTGAGGGTCAGCAGGCAAATAAATCTTCCTGCCAGACCCAGCTCATGATATGTTCTTAACCTTTAGTTATTGCCCAGCTTTAGAGCCAGGAGGTGCTGCACTGGCTGACTCTGCACAACCTCCCTAATATTCTAAGAATTCTCCCTAATATTTTATCTCCTCAGCAGCCAGAAATGGTGGACAGAGGTAAGTAAGCATAACTAAACACAACTATTTAAAAAATAGAAGCATGTATTAACCTGTAACTCCTGTTTTAGGATAAAGGAACTGGAAAAACTCCTCGGGGATCAGACCATGACGCACTTCTCCTCCTTTCTCAGGCAGGGGTGGCAAGGGAGCCAAACGCTGTTGAGATGTATGCAGAGGTCTTGTGGCGTGCAAGACACTATAAACAATGAGACAGTTTCCATTAAACTTCTTATTCAAAAAACCAACAAACCACCGTCAGCTGAAGCTCACACTTCAATTAAAGGGGCAGGCGTTCATTAGACACGCCTCCTTCGAGGAGGTGGGCGGGACTAGATAACCTCCAGAGGTCCCCTTAGGCCGCAACTATTTTATCAGTCTTAATTAGAATGGAATTACTTAGAAAAATAAAGACACCCCCCTAGAATAAGGTTATTTCGAACCAACAGCTAAACAGGTTTCTGAGGGGCTCACAGGCCCCCTCAGGCACCTCTCACTGAGGGCAGCCAAGCCGAGCCGCCCAGCCCAGAGGACAAAGTCCCGAGCTCCGGCTCCGGGGCCCCGCGGTACTCACCCCACGGCGACGGGAGGCGGCAGGCTCCGCAGGGCGGCCGGGACTGCGGGGGAAGAGGGGCAGAGAGCGCGTCAGGGCAGAGCTCGGGCAGCACAACCCCCCCACACACCCGCCACCGCCCCCACCNGCGGCGGCGGGCGCTGAGCAGGCCTGTCCCCCCTCGCCTCTCCCGCAGACGGGGCCCTGCTGCTCGGTGCCTCGGGGCTGAGCGGCCGCTGCTGGACCGGCTCCCTCTGGGTGTTCGCCGACCCCCGCCGCGCCCCCAGCGAGGGCTTCTGCACCGCCGGCGTGCAGACCGAGGCGGGCGTCGCCGACCTGTGCTGGGTGGCCGACAGGGGCATCCTGGTGGCCTCCGACTCCGGTAAGCAACGGGGATCCCCCCGTGTGNCCCGGCGCTGCCCCCGGGCTCACCGGCGCGGAGGACGAGGCGGGAGAGCATGGCGGGAGGGCCGGGATAGCGTAGGCAACGGCACAACCCCCTCGTCCCGGTGACCGCGGCGCCGCCTCCGCGTTAAGATGGCGGCGCTGGGGGGAGATCTCGCGAGATTTGCTGACCTCACACCTCTCGCGAGAGTTGGCGGCGGCGGCGATCTCGCGAGAGTTGGCGGCGGTGGCGCGCGCGGCGCGGGAGCACGTGGGGGGCGCCGCCGGTCCCGGTCCCGGTCCCGCCGCCATGGAGGAGCCGCCGCCCGAGCAGCCCCCGCCCGAGCAGGCCCCGCCCGACGGGGAGGCCGCGGCCGGCCCCGAGTGGAACATCCCGCCCAACGCGCCCGCCTGCATGGAGCGGCACCTGGAGGGCGCGCATTANTGTCCCCCTGCTGAGGTAGATTCGGGTCCCCCCTCACATCCCCCCCAGGCGCCGTGGAGCTGTGGGAGCTGGACGAGAAGGAGACGCTCATCGTGAACAAGTTCTGTAAATACGAGCACGACGACATCACGATGGCCGTGGCCGTCCTGGCCGGCAGCACCCGGGCAGTCAGCGGCAGCAGGGACTGCTGGTGAGTGTCCCCAGCCCGGCTGCCCTCCCCGGGGCTGGGGCTGGGTGCTGGGTGCTGACTGCCTGCACATGTCCACAGTGTGAAGGTCTGGGACCTGCCCCAGCAGTCGGTGCTGCACTCCTATGGAGGTGAGTGTCACACCAGCTCCTTGCCTGGCTCCTGGCCCCTCACTGATCACTCCTTTAACATCCCTGGTTATTCCCTGTCTGTCAACCCCCCTTCTGTCACCCCTCCATCTGTCAAACCACTGTGGGGCTCCAGTCTAATATTTGGTGGTCTGTGAAGTTTCTGGCACAGCCTTATTTCGTTGTCTGTTGTTCCTTTCTCCCCACAAAATGAATGCTCTAAGTTTGCTTTGTACCTCTAAGAGTATTTGAAATATTTCTTCTGCACTGAGGTTTTTTCTTCCACCTGCACGTGGTTGTGTGACCTCCTGACCTCTGCTGGTTTGGAACAGCAGCTCCTTCAAGGTGCCAGTCTCTGGAGATGGGGTGTTGTGGTTTCTAGTGACAACACAGGCCATGCTTTGATCCTCTGCCCCCAGCCCCCTTGTGGCTGACCTCAACCCTGTGCATGCCACAGGAACCCCACTGGCTCTGGTCAGATTTGGCAGCTCATCAGTTTGGTAGGAAGCAGTTGGCTGTTGAGTAGTACGGGTGTTTACACCTGGGTGTAAAGTCCTCTTTATTTTGCTGCTGTGCCTTCAGAGGTCCTTGGGAATATGTGGGAAAGTTGGATGCAATCTTTGAGGCTCTT
The DNA here is from genome assembly GCA_013401335.1 of Brachypteracias leptosomus. Lineage (NCBI taxonomy): Eukaryota > Metazoa > Chordata > Aves > Coraciiformes > Brachypteraciidae > Brachypteracias > Brachypteracias leptosomus. The sequence continues at coordinate 375,892 of VYZX01024217.1, forward strand.
TCTCCTTTTGTGCTTTGGTAGCTCACTCCGATGCAGTGACATGTGTGGCTTCCTGTCCTGGTAAGGACACCATGTTCCTGTCCTGCGGTGAGGTAAAGCTTGCTCTCTACTTCTACCCAATAACAATGAGATTTAACTTCAGTTATTTAGTTAAATGCACTTAGTGAGAAATCCCCTGTTGTATTCCAAGCTCCATACCTGTGTTATTCCAGTGTTCCAGTCTGATAAGTTGACAATCAGCTCACCAAGCTGATTTCTCCAGGTTCGTATTAAATGTGGGAGCTCCTGGGGGTGACTGAAGGAGCTGACCTGCTGTTAATGGCAGCATTATTCCAACATGAAGGGAGAGGTGGTGTGGTTGTGGATGTGGGTCAGTAGCAGCTCTGCAGTGAGTCTGGGTTTATGCCTCCCTCCTGCCACAAAGAAATTGTAAAAACCTTCTCGTTTACTCTGGATTTACAGGACAGCAGAACTTTACTCTGGGACACCAGATGCCCCAAACCAGCTACTCGAATTGGTACGTTGCTGTGTGCACCCATTGCTTATGTCTGAGGTTTTGTTGGAAAAAATAAGTTATTTTATGTCTAACTCCAAATCTAAGTGATGTGACCACTTGGGCAGAGAAGCCTGTTAAAACCTAATGAAGGCTAATGCTATTGCAGAGTTATGATGAGCTTTTAAATGTCTTTGTGCTGACCCTTCTCCTCCTCCACTCAGTTTGCAGTGCCTGTAATTACCTCCCTACCTCAATCATGTGGCATCCACAGAAAAGTGACAGCTTTGCTTTGGGTAAGATGTTACTCTCTGACTTTCACCAGCCAAACCAAGGTCTCTCCTGGCACGTGGCAGTTTTGCTCATACCTTTGTTCTCCCTCCCTCTCTCCAAGGTGATGAAAGTGGAACAGTTGCACTAGTAGACATAAAGAACCCTGATTCTGCCCTCAGCTCCTCTGTGCACACCCGGAGCATCACAGGGTTTGCATTCTCCACACACAGGTAAGTCTGAGACACACCCCATGCCAGGGGGACTGCACATGCTCCAAAGTCTTGTTTGTTTTTCAAGTACAATCTCTAAGAATGCTGCTTTTGCTCTCTAGCAAAGGTTAATAGTGATGTATTGAAAATTACTGACCCCTCCCTGGGGATTTCTCTAATTGCAGTCACTTGCTTTCCAGCACTAACAGAATATTCTAGCTTAGTGTGCTGGCAACCTGCAAATGAGGAGATTTTGTGAGATTTGGTATCTGTTAATTTACTGTGCCTGGGTCAGGCTTGCTAAGAAGTTCACTTTTCACAAGTTTATCCCCAAGAAGCTCTGTTGGTTGTTGTAACCCTGGTCTCTCTCTCCTCTAGCTCACCCTTGCTGGCTTCCATCAGTGAAGACTGTTCAGTAGCTGTTCTGGACTCAGACCTCTCTGAGGTGTAAGTACCACACACATACTCGCTACTCTGCCTCTTTGTTGACTTCTCAGTAAGTTAATTATTCATATGCTGAGTGGAAGATAAAAATACTTCTAAATAGGGGATCATCACCCTAACAAAGAGCAGTTAGGGCTTGCACAAGCCCATAAGCCCCAGTGATGGTGCTTTATGGCTAATGGAGTGTCCATCTCTTCCAGGTTCAGGAGCCGCGATCACCGGGACTTTGTAAGAGGCTTGTCGTGGTCTCCTCTGGACAGCACCTTGCTCACCACAGTTGGCTGGGATCATCAGGTTCTACATCACACTGTCCCCATACCAGCTGGTGAAGCTTCTGGAGTCAACTGTGTTAAAGAATAGTTTTATAAACTCATGGTCCCAATTCCTTCCTGGCATAACTGATTCTGCTGAAGTCAGAGGTGTGAACTGGAGTGGGCATGGTTTGGTGTCTGCCTTGAAGATTCCTGTAGTAACTTTGAATTAGGCATAAATTAGATACAAACCAAGCTTTACCTTCTCCTTGGGACTTTGCTTCATCTATGATAAGACTTCAGCATTTTACTCAGAAAAAAAAATTAACTTCAGGCACAGAGGAGACTTGGAGAGACAGGGAATTAGGTCTAATTAAAGAAAAGGCTTCATTCCTCCCTCAGTTCTCCAAACCGTCCATGGAATTAATAGAAACATTTGTTGGGGGAGGTTAAAAACACCACTTGTTGTTAGCTGGATGTGTCTCACTCTTGTGCTGTAAATCAGTTCTTCTGACTGAAGCCATGTTAGTGTTTAAGGACTAGAAGGGTTCCTGTGGCTGACAGCCAAGAGAAGGTAGTGGTGGCTATTTGACATCATATCTCATCTCCTCTGTGCTGAAGACAACTTACTGAAAGATAAGACCTGTGGACAAAAGTTTGTGTGAGGGAAAAACTGGACTAAGGGTTTCAGTTTATGTGCTTGCTCCTATAAACAGACTCTTAGTGACAAATGAGACTCCTTGTGATGAGTGACTTTGTGCCAGCAACCAAGGGGACCAAGCACTCCCATAGCCCCCCAAACACTCTGACTAATCCTTTAGAGCTGGTTTTTGTAGTGTACTATAGACTTTTCAAACTAAACTGTTTTCTCTGGAACATATTTAACTGAAAAAAAAAATCATTGCATGCATTGCCACTGCTCTGGACGTGGCTTGGTCTGGCCTCGTGCTGCCTGGACAGAATAAAGCAGGTCCTGACTAATGACACAGACACTGTTCAATGCTCCTCCTGATGCTTTAGCACGATAGAAACACTAAAACTACACCACTGCCAGTGGGCTCAGCCCACATAAACACAGCCTTTAGTGGTGGTTACAAATGAGCCAGAGGCCACAACTCATTTTTAGGCAGACTGAGCTTTCCCAGTTTCTCTTTTTAAGCCTCATTTGTTGCTTTTTAATTCCAGTGTCATACAGGTGTTCACAGGGCAAACATCCTGATCTAGAGCAGTGTATGACAAGGAAAAGGTAAAGGATAAAACCTGACAAGTTTTCTCAGAAGGACCCCTTGAACAACCAAGAAAGTTCCCTGTTGCACCCTCTGGTGGTGTGCTGGGAACTGAGCCAGGTCTTGTGCTGTTTGGGAAAGGGTTGTCTTGGGAAAGTGGAATGGAGTTTTTGAATAAATCAGTTTTCATTTGTAACTGGGTCTAAGTTTAATGGGCTGTTTCTGTCATATTGAGGAGCCAGCTGAGATCATCCCCACAGTTGTCACTCAGCTGGCAAAGAGTGAAGGAATCTCAGTAAAGTTCTTACCTGGTCTTCAGACCAAAGAGGTCTTGTCCTTTTTTGGGAAATGAAGCTCTTGACAGATGTATTTATCCTCTGAAAATAATTGTGACTTCCTCCTTACCAGGCTCAGAAGGGAAAATATCACCTGTTTTCTGTCCTCTGAAAGTGTCGTCGTATTTATCACAAAAAAAAAAAAAGCTACACTAATGCAAGGATGTGAACTCATCTCCAGGGTGGGGGCTGTTTGCTCGTGGGAGCTCAGAAATTCTTCTGTAAGAGTAAGACCTAAAAATCACTCCTAATGTTTTAAAAACAAAAGAAAATTCAGGTGGACTGCCTGGCAGCTCGATAGGAAAACTACATATCATTCAAAGCTGTGATTTGTATTACTCCTGTTATTTTACTTGAAGTAAAAGAGGTATAGAAATCAAGAAAGAAAAGTCCTACACTTTTGACAAGTGTCAAGGCAGCAGCGTTCTTCAGAATGAATGAAAATACAGCAGCAATACTCCCCTTCCAAAGGCTGAGCAAATGTCCAGGGCAAGAAGCATAATGGGAGGTGAAGCCCATGGGGACAACAGGCTGTTATTGGGGTATTAACCCTGGTTTTGCAATTGCTCAAAGACTTTTAGTGTGGCAACACAAAAATATATATAATATAAACCCTTCTGGCAAATCTTTGGGTGAATCTTTGTCCTGCCACAGGAGGGCAGCAGCTGCCAGCCTGACAAGTGTCAACGCAGCATCTCCCAACATCACACTTTAAGGACTATCTAACCATTTTTTTTAACCCACTTACCTTTTTTTTTCCCCACCACCATAAGAAGTTTATGTAGGAGTCACTGGCGTTGCTGGCTTGGCTCCTGGTCTGTTGTACCACTGCCTGCATTAGTCACCCCAGGGTTATTAAGTTGTCATCCCAGTAGACACCAGCATGGCAGAAATCACAGCAGGAGTTGGAGCTGTCTGGGAAGGAGCTGGAGCAAGTTCTCTGGGTGTGGGGAACACTCACACTGTCTGTGCACTGCTCACTCTTCAGGGACTTGTCTAGAAACACACTGAAAGCTTCAAGACACACTTTGCTCCCTTCCCTCACCCAGAGCCTGGTTCTGCAGCCAGGGCTGGATAAAAGAGCTGAGAACACACATCAGCATAATTGTGAGGAGTGGAGGGAGGCCGAGCCTGCCTCTGATGCTGCTGCCTGCATTGCTCACACCACGTCCTCAATTCTAAGAACCACATTCTAGTTAGGACTTGCCAGTGAAGTATGTGAGTTTCATTGGTAATGGCAAGCTCAAACCCCACAACTATTTATAGAACAGCTTGGGCTGAGCTGCCCCAGCTCCTCTGCCAGCTGGAGCCAGGGGGGTTCGGGGTGCCAGGACCAGCTCCCTCCTTGACCAGGCTCCTAAAAACACCTACAGGGTTTATACCAACAACTGGGAGGTAGAAATGGGACCAAGCCCGAGGGAAGATGGAATTCAGGCCACGTTTTCCTCTCCTTTTAATCTCACATGCAGAGATCTCAGTCTTGCAGCAGACAGACCATTTGAGCAACACTGAAAAATAAGTGAGACCACAAATGCAATCAAACAATACATCCAGACATATTTAATGCAAGAAGGTTGTGACCAAAGGCACTCAAATAAGAGACTGAACAGCACTTGACAGGCAAGGCTCTGGGTGGTGCCACACCAGCAGTGCTCTGAGGAGGAGGCAGCTGCAGGGGATCATCTGAGTTGTGTCAAGACTCCGGTGACCAAACTGCAGAGAAGGCTCAAGTGATGATAATTCCCTGGTTGGGCTCCACAAGCACTTCCAGGGCTCAGACTGGGCTCTAAGGCAGGTTGCTTTGCTCCATTACCACTCCTTAATTTCTCCCCCTTCTATTGCTAAATTGAGTGAAACAGCTCTGGGGAGGAGCAGAAAGAGGAGGCTGAGTCCATCTACCTGCTGTCCTGGCAGAGTTCTCTGCCCAAGGCAGAGGGAGCTCCTCCCACCCCTGCAGCCCAGAGCTCCAACCTCTTCATTACTGATTTAACTTCTCCACAAGTGCTTTGGCTGCCAACAGCTCTGACAGTGGTTCCTTTGTCACACACAGTCCCCAGTGGCCCCAGCATGATACTGAAATACTAGAATTTTGCTTAATGCATTCAAAAGAAGCAGGAATAGGCCAAAGTGTTTAAAGACCAGAATAGTTCCACCCTGACAACATCCATGCCAACCAGTTTTACAACTGAGCAGAGTCCTGCCTCATTTAGCTACATCTTAGTCCACCTGTGCTCCCAGAATGGGTGTTCTTGGAATAAATAATGGCTACTTCACAAACCTGTCTATATTAAATACTAGAAGCATGATAATGTAAACAAATACACGTCTGCTAGAACAAGATGCTCCACACTACATAACACCATATTACAACTACACGTGAATTGCATGTCTGGGTGAAGCAGTAAATGTAAAATTCAAAGCAAGTGCCACCATTGGAGTATCACAGTTTGCTCTAAAAAACCCAACAAAACACAAAACACTAAACAAAAAACCCCCAACCCACCAACTTGTGCTGGGGATACACCCAAATTTAGGGGAATTCTTAGGGGGGCAAATTGCACACACCCCCACACCCCCATTCCTGGGCAAAGTCAGTCTTTGAGGGCCAGTCTCCCAACAAGTCTTTACATTTCAAACTGCTTCTCAGAATTAATTTCCAGTTACAACATTATTTTGAAAAAAAAAAAAAGAAAACCAGCTGCAATCATCCCAGAGAGGCTTCATTGTTCTACGGGAAATTGGTGAAACTCCATCCAACACTAAAACATGACCCTGAAGCCTCAAACAGGATCAGAAATAAATAAGAATCCTAAAGATGCTCCTCACATACATAAACATCCATGTTTTATGAGGGGGGCTGTTCTACATGACACTTAAATACCCAAAGAGTTACTCCATAGTCATTTTTCTCCAGAAACATGTTTTAAAAACCAACACCCAGATATTTAAAACATGTTGTTTCAATCCTGGCTGGGGTGAGTGTGTCTGGAAACCATCCAAGTCACTGCAACTTACTGGCATAAAAATACCCTCTGAATTAGCTATTAAGACCAATTAAGGTATTTGCATTTGACTTTATTCACAGCAAAGTAAAGTTCAGGACACCTTGAAGCTGCTGCAATATTTGAAACAGCCATTAAATTATTAAAGTTGGAAATAACAAAATGTAGAACATCAGCAACACAACATGACCATCAAGATAACCCCTTGGAAAACTCCACCATGAAGGAAAATCTATCACTGAGTTTTGGGCTGAACTGCAGAGTTAAATCTGCTTTCAGGCACAGACAGGGGGTGCAGCACAGGGCAGCTGGAGGGGGACTGGGGATCTCTACAGCATTGGACAGAGAAAGTGCTTTCTGTGGAAGTAGACTAATGTCTCAAAGTGCTTTGAGTTTGTCGGTGAGCAGAAAACATTCTCTACACATTTTTACACTTATTTTACAGTGAATTTTCAGCACATTTTTCTATGAGGAAGATTATCTATCTCTAACTGCAGGAAGTTGGCTATTCAAGACTTTGGCCATGAGACTCTATTGCTTGCTCTGTGTATAAAATAACCCCATTTAAGGCTGCTGGTACCTCCCAGCCCACCACAGCCAGCAACAGATCCTCCAGAGGCACTGCACACACCCAGCACCCAGACAAGAGCTCTGGGAACAGTGGGAGCCAGCTCCCCTTGGTGCATCACTGCAGGCACCCCACACACCAGGAGCATCAGATACTCTGCAACCACACCAGGATTCAGCTCCTTAGTCCCCCAAACCAGATTAACTAAAGCCAGGTCTGTAAGTTTAAGGACTCCGTGGCTTAGCTGTTAGAGGTGGGTTCATGCGGGTATGAGGTGGGAAGAGACCCCTTGGAAAGCACCCGCTGAGCTGCTGGCACCCACCAGCTAATAAAGGAAAGGGATTGCTCAACCTCTGAAGTCTCCAAAGTGCTTTACAGCCATCCCCCCAGGCCTTCCTCCACCAGGAATAATTACCTGAGACATTTACAGTGACCAAAAGGCACACGAAAAGAGGGGTCTGTGCTCTGAAGCTGTTTCCCAGCTCCCTGGGGAAGGGGGCTCTGAGCTCGGTGGCAGTGCTGCCAGCTTGGCAGGACAGGCACGGAGAGCCAGGGGCTGCTTTTAAGGCATTGGCATCATTGATTTGTTCAAGGCTGCTGGAGGTGGGGACAGCAGAGGTTAGAAGCCAGACTTCTAAGCTCTTTCCATCCCCTTGGCCTCACACTTTGACTCCCCTACATTTAGCTACACACTGGTTTGCTTCCATTATGCACATCTGGTTGGTTTCTCCCAAACATGTTAACAATTAAAAAACAAACAAGTAAACAAACAAACTGGAAACAATCTCTCCAGTGGTGATGCTCTTCAAAGAGAACTAAGGATGCTTCTTGGCTTGCTTAGAAGACCTACCAGGCTGCAATTTTGAAAGTAATACAGAGGGGGAAATAAAAGGAAAGCCCCATTTGCTCATGTAACAGCAGCAGCTTGTCCTCTGCAGTAACTACTCTCCATGACAGTCTGAGAAGAGTCCAAGTCCCAGGTTCACTCCCACCTTCTCCATCAGTAGCTTCAAGCAGTGCATTTGCTGGCTGGATTGGGACAGTCCCTGGTGCCCACAGAGAAGGAGACAACCAACCCAGGTGCCTTCTCACCCTTCCCAGCCAGCCGAAGGCGATGGAGCAGCCCTGGGGACGAGCCTACCGGTGGTTGCTCTGGTAGACATAGGAGATGGGCTGTCGTGCCCCAGGCCTGACGGTGAAGGTGTTGGTAGGTCCCCCATACTGCGGGCTGCTGTGGGAAGGTCTGCAGGACAAATAGAGGGAAAGTCACTGGAAGCAAAGAAAACCCTTTTGGTTTAGTCAATTTTCCCATTTTTTTTCCTAGTGGAGCAGGGTGATTTTTGTCACCTCTTGTCTCCACTCAGTGACACGGGGAGCAGAGGGCAATGGGTGGGTTATGGCTGGGACCAGGCAGGAGCTGTGCCACAGCCCTGGACCAGGGGATCAGGAGGAGACCCCAGCCAAGAGCAAGCACAGCCAGGCATCCAGTGACACCTCATGAGTGAAGGGACAACTTCTCTTGGGCCTCTCCACTGCTCTGAGGCCAGCCCAGGGGCTTCCATTCAAGGGGGTGCAGGGGTCAGGGAAAGGGCCAGCTCAGGAGGACACGTACCTGCTGGGTGCCACCGCGCTGGTGGGCGAGAAATCCCCGTTCTGCCCCTTGTACTTGGTGTCAGCCCCGGTGCTGCTGTAGGGCGCAGCTTTCCCCGCAGCGTCGAGGGACGTTCGCCTGCCCTGAGCACCCGTGGGGCCGTTCCTGTGGGCAGAGCCCAGGCGCCGGACCCCCTCCCCACCCGGGGAGCTGTAACCCCCGGGGCCGTAGGAGAGGGTGCCCGTGGCCCGGGGGGCTGCGGCCGATCGGGAGTAGGAGCTGTCGGGCTCCGAGACGTACAAACGCTTCTTGATGAGCGGGCGAGGGTTGGGGCAGCGGCTGAAGGAGGCGGCGGAGCTGCTGTAGTCGAGGTTTTGGGGGGCACAGTCACCGTTCCTCCCGCTGCTCTCCGAGGGCAGAGGGGCTGGCGGGTCCTGGCTGGCCCCGTAGCCACGGCCATAGCCAGGCCACCTGAAGTACCGCGGAGCCTCCCAGCCCCGGCTGCAGTCGGGGAAGCTGGGGCACTTGCGGCTCTCCTCCCGGTTTGGGAGAGACCCCTTGGCCTCCTCAGCCTCATTGCTGAATTCAGGGGGTGGTGGGATAATCCCATAGTCCAGCACCACCTCCCCATTCTCCTCTTCCCTGGGCACGCTGTGGTGGGGCTGGTTGGGCTGCCCGGGCTCGAGGAGGCCCCGCAGGAGGCTGGAGGTGGCTGCCCGATGGTGCCCAGGAAGGCTCGAGGACTGTGCCTCGGGCACTGCCTGGGAGTCCCGGCCCTGCTCCGAGGAGCTGGAGAAGGATGGAGGTTTGCTCCAGCCTGACCCTGCTGCAGACGGCCGGGGCACTACGGTGAAGGAGTAAGGCCTGGACTCGTGGCGGTAGAAGCTGGTGGAGGTGGTGTCTGAGGAGGCACTGCCCAGTTTCAGAGGTGGCTTCACCCGCAGCACAGCTCCCACCTCCCCACCCTGCCGGCCCCGCTGGGCACGCTGCCGGGCTGCCAGCAGCAGGGCCATGGGGGACCCCCGCTCCACCCGCTCGCCCGTCACCGGGTGGATCAGCACCTCCTCCTGCTCCCCTCCCGAGGCACCCGGTGGGCTCCTGGCCAAGCCTGGGGAGCGAGGGGGCTCAGCAGAGCTCAAGGCACGAGGTGGTTCAGCTGGGCTGGCCCCAGCCCGGTGCACTTTGTACTGGAAGATGGTTGCGTTGGGCTGTGGTCCTGGGCTCTGTGTGGGAGAAGTGGGGGGTGAGGGGGAAGTGGGAGCAGGGGGCTCCTCCACCGGTCCCTGAAGTGGGTCTGGGGGGCTCACACTGATGTCAAGGGACCCGTTCAAGTTCTCTGTGGCCTTGCCAGCAGCAGGAGCAGGATGGTCCTCATGCCTGGTCTCATCCTTCACCACCACAGCTGCTGGTGCTGGCAGGGGGCTTGGGGCCAGTTTTGGCAGCACTGAGTCGCCTGGATCAGGGGGGTTCTTCCTCAGGTCACGTGGGCTCTTTCTCAGGTCAGGGGGGCTCTTCCTCACACATGGGGAGCTGCCACCATCTTCAGTGCCCTGCTTCTGGCTGCCAAGCCCTGGGATGGGTTTCCCTTCTTTCTTCTGGGACAGCACAGCCTCCAGCTCGTTTCTGATTCTCATCACGCTGCGGGTCTGGGTGGTGGGGTTGCTCTCTGGAGCAGGGAGCACCATGCTGGGAGAGCCCCCCTTGGCACTGGGGGTGCTGCTGGGCACCTCTTTCTTCTCGCTCTCCCCTCCCATGGGTAACTGCACATCCTTTCCAGTAGGTCCAGCAAGTTGAGGTCCCCTGAGGCCGGGCTCATGGCTGCTGGCACGGTTGGTGCCGTTGTCTGCCAGCCAGGGAGCAGGCGGCTTCTCTGGGGGCCTCTCCTCCCTCCGTGGGGAGCGCAGGAGGGCCGAGAGCTCATCCCGCAGCCTGCTCAGGTTGCCGGCATCCCTCCAGTCATCACCCTCCTCACAGGTCGGGTAGTCTGGAGGGGGAAGGTCCAGGTCATTGGCAGAGAGAGGTTTGGATTTTGGAGGAGAGTCTCTCTCGGCTGGTTTTGGCTGGGGAACCTTCTCTGCCTCAGAGCCTGGCACTGGGGACCGGCAGCCATTCATCCCTTGGCTGAGCCCTGGAGCCGGCTTGGGGCTCAGGGGTGGGGGTGTTGGCACACTTGGCTTTGTGACAGCCTGTTTCAGCGGCACGTTTCTTCTCTCAGCATCTCCTGCATGAGCCCTGGATGCAGGTCTGATGGTGAAGCAGGGCGGGAGGGGAGGGCGGGTGTGAGGCTGCCGGGGAAAGGGCTCATGCCGCTCGGGCTGGTTCTCCTGCACAGGGATGGAGGAGGATCGGGCTGGGGCTGGGGGTGGCACCTTGAAGGATCTGGGGAAGGTGAGGTGGGGTTCAGGACAGTTCTTGGGCTGCAGACTCTCCTTTGGGCTGGGGTCAGCCGGCACCCCAGCCTCAGCAGGACACAGCGGCCCCTCCGCATCCGCCTGTCTTGTGTTCAGCACCGTCTCAGACTTCCACTTGGAGATGCCGGTGGTGAAGGCTGCCGGGGCCCGGCTGGGCTGTGAGACTCCTGGTGGGGCTGGTGGGATGAAGTCAGGAGGAGCTGGTGTGCTGGGGGAGGGCAGGGCAGAGCCTGGAGGTGGTGGAGGTGCCATGGCAGGAGGCGGTGGCACCATCTCAGGTGGTGGCGGTGGTGGTGGGGGCAGCGCTTCGGGTGCTGGAGGGACTGGCGAGGCTGGAGGTGGTGGTGCAGGTGCTGTCGGAGGGGGTGGTGGGGGTATTGATGGCGGTGGAGGGATGTCTTCATCCAGGTCATCCCCCTCGAGAGCCTGTGGGCGCAGGTCCCCCACCGAGCTGTACATTCGGTAGTTCCCATTGATCTGGGAGCCAGAGCCTGCAAGGAAGAGTGAGAGCAGGGTGGGTGAGGACCTTCAACAGCCACCCGTCCTCCAGGGGAGCTGTCTAAAGCTTGCTGAACTCCATCAGCCACTATACACCCCTCCTTAGAAATGAATTCATTCTCAATTACTTCAAAAAAAGAATTAAAGACTATTCTAGCATGAAAATCTCATCATCAGACTGCTCCAGAGCTCGGTACAAGGGCACGGGACTGCTGAGCACCCAGCACCACCCAGGACTCAGCAGTGAGGATCCCTCACTTACCAAGAGTTGCTTTTTCCTCAAAGTCTTCTGGCACTGATGGTGTTGGCACAGCCACCCCATGGGATTCTTGAGCATTCTGCAACAAAGGAGAAAACAGAGCTGTTGGTTTCACACCAAGGGTACCAAAGCAAAGGCTCCAGCCTCTATGGCTGTAATTTGTCTACACAAACAGGAGCCTGATGGGATCCAAGACATGGAGATCCCCGCAGGAGCTGCTGTTGACAGGGTTTAAGGGGATGAATGAAGTGATCAAGGTTGCACAAGCCACAGGCACAACTCCCCAGTGCCATTCAGGTGCAGGGGGCTGGGGAGGAGGGTGCACAGGGCTCCCCCAACCAGCAGTGCTCATTCCTCACCACTCACACCCCAAACTCACACAGTTCTGTGGGTCCAGCTCCCCAGAGCTCTGCCAGCCCGTGCTGCAGACACCCACACACTGCTCTGAAGTCACAGAGAAGCTCCCAGCTCTTTGGGGCTGGCACCAGCACATCTGAACACTCCAGGGAAAACTGCTACTCATGCTCTGCTCTCAGTTACTCCCTCCACATGCACGGTGAGGACTCAGCAGCACATTTAGCTGGGACAGGACCATGCAATTTAGCAACCCACACACCGGTGGGGACGGGGATGCTGGCAGCTCGGGCGCTCTGGGTAATTGCAGCCACCCACCCACCAGGAGATATTTGTGGCACGTTGACTCAGCCCAGTGCTGACCAGGGCTCCTGCCAGCAGCAGGGGCAAGTCTCTGCACCCTCTGACTCACTGCTGGTGGCTCTGCATGGGCTGGGGTGGCTCGTGCAACGTGCCCATGTCCCAAACACCCTGGTGCTGAATCAGGCTGTTGGCACAGATGTGACTGTGGCACTGAACTGGGCTCCCACACACCAGCACTGGGAGAGACCCAGCAAGGAAACAATGTTCTGTGAGCAGCAGAGCTCGCAGCCCCCATGGGCACCCATATCCAGGTGAGCTTTTCCCCCCAGGTTGCTCTGGTTGTTCACAGCCCCTCGTGCAATGGAAGGTTATCCCACCACCAGCTGCCCCGTTCAGCGCTGTTGTTTTCTACCCCCAAAGCCTGGGTAATGATTGAGCCTTTGCCTTTCACTGGCACTATCGCTATTTTTATAGGAGATTGCTGTAAGATTCCAAAGTCTCCTTGATCAAAGGTCAGGCTGGCTTCTCACAGAGCTCAGACAGCACGTTACACCACACACAGCCCTGGAGCTCAGCAACTGGAGCTGCTGGGGCAGAGCTGACTTCAACAGCATCAACCTGGGCTCCTTCAGAAGAGCTCTGCAACCCCCCAGCTTCTGACAGAATAATAAGAAACTACACGTGCTTTGCTTGCAAAGTCCAGCACCCTGCAGATGACCAAAGATCCTCTATAACCACAGGAGAATGAGCCAGGAGAGAGTGAGTGGGAATTCGCATTCCTGGGATTGCACAACTGACCAGACAACTCCGTGCTGGTGGAGAAGAGCTGCTGAGGCACTAGGACAGATCTCTTGGTGGCAAGACATCAGCCTGGGTGAGCCTCAGCCTCCTCTGAGACCCATTTACTGGTCCCAAAGATACAGCACAGAGGAAAGATTCTTAACTTCAGCTGAAAGCCAGAGGGAAGACAAAGGCCAACAGGCACTTAGAGCCAGTAATTAAATTGTCCTGAGCAATGAGATACCAAAAACCACAAAGAAAAATAGCCCAGCAATTCTCATTTGCTATGGAAATTCACTGCTGCCAGTCCCCAGAGCACACTGAGGATACCTGCTCATTTACAGGGAAACAAAGATGTCTGAGCACTGAATTAAAACCAACGTATGCATCACATGTTGGGTAGGAGCAGAGAGGGGACGGCAGCCAGAGCAGCTCTATGCAAAGCTGGAGGAAACAACCCACGTTTCATAAACGAGGAGTAATTTTGGATGTGCCATTTGAACAGGTCCAAAGAACTGGGCAAGCACCAAGAATTTCTGTTGCAGTTGCTAGCACTCAGCCTCTCCAAAACCACCCATCCCCACACCGTGAGCTGGCTTCTAAGCTGGAAAGCATCCCCAGTGCTCTGCCAGCCTCCAGAGATGACTAAAGATTATTTCCCTCTGCTGTGTTTGCCAGGGGTGTGACCAGCCCAGCAACCCTCCAGCTGATTCAGAGCTGGCTGCTGCCAGGAACCTGCATTTCCAGTTTGTGGGACCTGCACCAGGTCTGTGTGAGGATCCCTTTGGGGGGGAGCTTTCACTGCAACCACCAGGAATCGCTTTTCAGCACTGAAGAGCTGGGTATCCCTGTCCCAGTGCAGGGGAGCCTGACTGTCCCCTCCAGCCCCACCCTGCCCAGTCTCTTGGGGGTCTGCGATTCCCACCCACTAAATGAACTAGGTTTGAGGCTGCCTGGTACAAAAACCACCCCAAAATACAACTGTTCAGCATCTTGGGAGCTCAGAGAGGCCAAGGACTTCTCTAATTATGAAGCACTTCCCCTAAACTCCTGGTTTTGAAGCAGAGCAAGGGAATTTTGATGATTAACTAAAGGAATTTACATCCACAGGATGCCAAAGCTCTGCCTGTACCTGCAGTGTCTGGGAAGGAGGGTGGGCAGGGGGTGTGGGGTACCCAAAGCCCCCTCTCCCGCACTCCCTGCTGGAATCAGCTCAGGACAAGGATGAGGCAGTTCTGGGGGATGGAACCCTCTCGGTGCCAGGGGAGCTGCCAGGCTCTGAGCCCCCAGGGCCCGGCTGCCAGGCAGGGTGTGTGCACCCTCCTGACTCACAGCCACCCAGCAGCTGCTTCCCAGCAGAGGGGGTGGCTGGAGTGGAAGGGTTAAGGCGGGAGCTGCAGAACAGCCCAGTGCGGGTATGCATGTGGCAGCAGAAGCATCTCTGCCAAATCAAATCATCATCAATTTAATCAAAATAATGCAAATACCCAACACAGACTGGTCCTTAAAAAGCTTTGCTTATTCCTACTGGTTTCTTCAGTCAAACCTGTTACTCTTGGAGGAGAAGCACAACAAGAGGGACCCTCACAAGGGCAGTTGAGGGGAAAAAAGCCCTGGGACCAGCTCTGTGGGCAGTGGAAAGCACCACAGCCAGGGTGACAGCCCTGAGCACTTATCCCAGGATCACTTGTGCTGGTCATTCCTCTACACAAACACTTCCACTAGTGAAGCATTTCAAAGTTCTACAAATGATGCAAAAGTTGCCAGTTGGACTCTAAAATCCTGGAGATGAGGGGTGCCAGCTGTGGTCACAGCAGCCTGGGCTGCTGGAGAGGAGTTCCTCAGGCACCAGTCCTGTGGTTACTGGACTTGGAGCCCAGGTGAGGTTTTGCATCTGCTGTCATATTTCAGAAGGCATCACAGAGGTCACAACCCTTTTGTAGAACCTGTGTAACCCTATAGCTTCCTAATCATGCTCTCAAAGAGCTCTATCAACTCCCTCACCCCCTCAATTGTCCTCCAATTGACACCTGCACCACCCCATTAACCCCTAATTGCACCCAAGTGACAGCAGACCAGCCCGTTTTGGTGATGGCTGCTCTAAAGGATGAGGATGTACCAGGAAAAACATCCCTTGCACTCACAGATGATTTCCTTGTTAAGACCAAGACCTTTAAGCATTTTACTGTCTTCACTGACCTTCAGCAACCTGCATGTGTCACTTCAGATCTAGCTATTGCCATCTCCAGAACACCTCTGCACAACCATGCCCTTCCCTGTGCTCTTCATGGGAAGAGACCTTTGGGAAGGTGAGGAGCATGGCGAGGGGTGGGGGAGAAGCTTGCTGAGCACACCCAACAGAGCATCCAAGCCAGCAATGAGCACGTGTGCCTTCTGGAGACCTGGCCGAGTTAAAGGCAGCTCCAGCTGTGTTGGCTCTTGCTGCTTCAGTCCCTGCATCCAGGGGATGCTGCTGGAGCTCTGCAGGGAATGGTTTCCCCTCACACAGCCTGGAAACCAGGCTCTGCCCAGACCCCTGCTGCAAACAGCACACACATTCCTATTGCTCTCTCCAGCAATGCCTGACGCAGAGCTCCTGCCAGCAGCACTTAGATAAAGTGCAGTGCGAGGCAGATCTACCATCTACCTGCTCAGCAATTATGTTTTTAATTGGAAATAAAGTCTGATGATGCTTCCATCTCTCACCCGAGCATCTCGCCTGTGTCCAACAAGCCTTGAACTCAGATCACCTCCTAATCCCTCATACCCAGTGTTATTACAGAGAGGTTTTGCTTTTCATTTCTTTTCTCCCCTCGGGTAGGGGATGGGAGCAGCAGCCAGCCCAGCGGTTCTGGGCACCAGTTACACGCTGCCAGAACAGATCCCAGCAGCAGCTGGATACTCACGAGGGGCAGGAACGTCAGCAGCGGCCGGACCCTCGGACGAGGTTTGAGCGTCGCTGTGCCCGAGTCAGTCACGGTCCCAAAGCGGTTGTCACCATAATACACTTCAATCACCTCACCTGGGGGGAGGAGGAGACTGTTAGAGCAGCACTGAGCAACAGGAAAAACAGCATCAGACACCACCTAATTTTTAAAGTGCGGCGAAGAATTTGCTGTATCAGCTCCAGGAACGGGCAAACCCATCAGGTTCTGGAGTATCTGGTGTTCTGGAGCAGGGCTGAAGATGGGAGGAGAAGGGTCTCAGGTGAGCAGCTGCTGGCAGCCCCTGCACAGTGCAGAGACCCCTCCCAGATATGGGAATTTGAAGAGCACAGATGTCAACGACTCTTCTGAAGAGTTAATTTCTAATAGTAGCTAACTGAAATGTACCTCAGGAAGGGGAAAAGTTAGCACAGCACTCAACTCGCCCCCCACCCAGATCACACTTAGGGAAGGCTGGTTGCAGCAGAGAGCAGGTTAATCACAGGGTCCTCACTCAGGTCCTGTCACTTGGACAGCAGAAGGGGACAGCAGAAGGGGACAGCAGAAGGGGACAGCAGAAGGGGACAGCAGAAGGGGACAGCAGAAGGGGACAGCAGAGGTGTCCCCAGCCTCTGGCTGGTGCTGAGCCAAGGGCACTGTGATGGCAACGGGACACGGGAGCTGCCCAAGGAGCTTTTACTCCCCCGTGTTTTGCTGAGGGCAGCAGGAGGGAGGTGCCTCAGCTGCTGTCCCTGCTGTGGTCAGACACCTCCAACGCCCTCAGCATCCCTCTGTGTGCTGCCAGAACACTCTGTTTCTGGGCTGATGCAACGGGCACTGGGGACAACTCGTGCTTGACACAACTTTCCCGCTCCTGCCTGTCCCACAGAGAAACTCTGGATGTCTTCCCATGAGACATCTCACTATGAATGGAGATTTAACAGCAGGGAGCAGCCAGAGCCCTGGTGACACAAACTGGAGCCGTCAGGTACTCCTGGTTCCCAGCCCTGTGCTGTTACCTTCAACCACACCTTTTGGGCCAGTTTATTTCTGACGGTGAATAAAGCTCATAAAACTCGTTTAATTACGTTCTTTGTGTCTGATTAACAGCATGAATTAACAAGCAGGAGCACTGAAGCATTTAAACCCCACCTTGGCTGGAAGGAGATACACAAATAGTTTGTAGCCAAGGAGACCAACATTAAAGAAAAAATAGGAGGGTTTGAGGCAGGAGGGGAAAGGGGGCAAAATGGCTGTGATCAGAGAGAAAACTCTGCAGGGGTGCTCCCATCCAGCAGATTTCAACAGTGCTTTCAGTGAGAAGAAACAACAACCCTCCACCTCTGCCCAAAACACAAACATCAAGAAGTAAATAGCGGGTTGGTTTTTTCCCCCCTAAAAAGTTTGGGAGCAGAGTCCTCAAACCCGACCCCACACTGAAGTGTGAAACAGAAACAGTTTCTGTCACGTATCATGGAGCAATTAAAAGCCAAGGAGCTGAAAGGTGAAGGTTGTGTAAGCTCTGCTCAGGCAAAGGGGCTGGGCTGCATGTCTAAGCCTCCAAAACCCAAGGGCAGCACTTTTCAAAGGCAGAGTGCCCACCAAGGAACCTCCTGTGCCCCAGAGTCCCTGACAGAGGCTGTGCCGTGGCCCCAGTCAGTGTGCACACTCCCTCCTGCGTGTCCCTGCTCCACAGCCTGTGCTCCACGCACTGCCAGTCCCAATGACTGGGGTCCCCAGCCCATCATGGGCTGCCTTGGCATGGAGATGTGCTTGTCACTACATCTCTGCCCTCCTTGGACAGGCAGGAACCAGGTGAGAAGCTCCCAAGGAAACAGCTTTATACCAAATTTAGTCAAAAAGGAGGGTAGATGCCTGTGTGTGTATTCCTGCAGAAGAAAAGCTCTTGCATGAGCACCTGGAATGAAGAACCTGACCACGCCAGGGGCTGGGCACAGCCTCTGCTGCAGGTATGGGTTTGGAGGCAGATAAATTCCACACTACCTTGAAACTGAGTTGTGCACGTCAGCTTTTCCTTTCTCCCACCCACTCCACCACAAGTTACCCTGGGATACACCCAGGAGTATCCATCATCCTCTCCCTGTCTTCCCAGGGAGTCACGACTTCCTCTGCCTCACTCCAAACTTCTCCCACCACAAGGGATTCTTTACCAAAAGGCCACTTTCTTCAGTTTCAAAATCCTTTCCAGCCTGCACTTCAGTGAGTGTGGTCCTACCAACAGGTCAACACTTCTCTGCCTGGGAGGGGCCCAAGCACAGAGGAGGAGCTGCTGCAGTCCCAGGGTGGGGGGGATGCCAGCAAATTATTGTTATCTTTGCCTCACCCCCTTGGGTGACCCCACATTTGGGGACTAAGCAGCAGCAGCAAGAATTAAGGCCAATGCAACCCGAGTGTGGATTCAGAGCTCTGTGGAACAGCAATAGAGTAGTTGAGAGACTTGAAACAATGAGAGATTTCTATTAAACAAGACACCAGGTAAACTCAGTGAGAAACTGGATTAAAGATCACAAGGTCTTTGATCCTAGATTACTAAGCATCACCAACCTGAACGCACTTAATTAAAGTAAAATGAAGTGCTTGTAGTTGTGTTTTCTTTGCTAGATAAACAGGACTTGCCTGCTAAGAGACTGTCACCAGTAAGACCTGTGCCCTGCCAGCTTCGTTTCCTGGAAGGAGGGATGAGGAAACCTTTGGAGACTGTCAGGAGTGGTTGGCCACAACTACACTTTGGCCACTCTCTGACATTCAGCCCGTCCTGGAGACATCTGTGTCCTCTCATTCATGGGAAATAAACCAAGCAACCTGCAACACATATGCTGGAGCCTCTTCCTCCCTGGGGGTTGCATCACCTGGGGTAGGTGTAGCAGGTTTGAGCCGGGGTATCCACAGTGAGGAGGTGGAATCAGTCACTGTATGCAGGAACCTCTGAGTCAGGGACATGCAAACCTACACCCATTGCACATTGCCTCACTTGTGTTTACTTTGTGTGAAAAACTAAGGTGGGGATTGGCAGAAGCAGCAGACCCCTCCTGGCAGTGGCGATGGCATGAAGCTAGACCACAAATATTCAAGAACCAGGGCCAGGGATGGGGCTTTGCTGGGCAAGCCCGTGGCACCACGGAAGTTGAGGTACAACAGAATCCACCCCTTGGCCCAGGCAGCTGTGAGCAATGAGCCCACGTTACTCCAGACGTGGTCACTCAGCTTCTGTGTCACACTGCCCTACACAAATTAATTTAACGATATAAATGCCAAGAGGATGCTAAGGAGTGACCCAACAGCTTTTATTTACGCTGATCTCAAGGACTCCTGGCGTTTGCTTTGCCAGTTCCCCACACCTGACAGGGACAGCTTTGTGCTGCAACTGCAGCCCCAGAAATCAGGCTTGTAAGAAGCAGACGCAGCGACTTCTTGGTTGGGTTTTTTTTTTACTTAAATCCAAACCACATCAGAGAGGAGCTTGAATCCTCCTCAGATTTGCAACAGTTAGAAATCAGCAATTTTTCTGTTGTGTTTAGGAGGGGCACGAAGCCCTCTGCCACATTCTCACTTTATCTCGGTTTCAGCAGCTGGGCCTTGCAGGGTGGAACCTCTTCCCCATCGCTCCCACGGCCACGGCTTCACCCCCTAGAGCTCAGCTGCTGGCACTTCCATTTCTGAGCTTGGAAGTGTTTACTGGAATCTTTCAGCCACCAAACTCCATCCACGACCGGCTATCTTTTATCTGCCTGGCTCCATTACTATTAATTTGGCTCCCTCCTACATGAGCCCCCGGGGCACAGTATTGCAATTAAACCCACAAAGAAATACAAATAAGTGCCGGGGAAGGCTCAGCCCTTCGCTCCCCCCTCCTCACACCCCTTCCAGGAGCAGGTTTAGGAGTCGGTAACTCCAGCCTGGGAAGGAGCGGACCGAGCGTGGCGTGGGAAAGAGCTCCTGGGAGCGGTAAAACCGATTCGCAGCTACTCAGGAGCGCTCTTTAGGCGAGTTTAACTTCCCGGAGCGGCTTCTGGGAGCTGGTTTCAGCTGATGCGGAGTTTTCGCAGCTCCGGGACCAGCTCCAGCTGCGACCCCGCCGAGCGCGGGTTTAAACTCACGCTTTTCAGACCCAGCCCGACCAAACGCCCCCCGCAGGTGAACAACCCCCCGCAGACCCCCCTTCCCCGCCCCGAGCCCACCGCGACCGCCCCGTTCGCAGCTCCCAGCTCCCTCCGGAGGATGGGGACGAGAGGGTCGGACACTGACCGGTGCCACCCGCGCTGTCCGAGGTCACCTCCTGCGAGAAGATCCAGGGGGGGTTGGTGGCGAAGAGGGAAGCGGCGGCGGGGCTGGGCTGGCGCTTGCCGAAGAGGCGGCTGAAGGTGCCTTGCACCGAGTGATGCTTCTTCATGGCGGCGGAGCCGGCGCTGCCGCCGCGCTCCCAGCCGGGCCGGGGGCACGGGGCTGCGGGGCGGGACCGGCCCCACCTTCGGCCCCTCCTTCCTCCCAGGTGCCTCCCGGGGCCGCCCAGCAGCTCCTGCCCGGAGAAGGAAACTCCCCCCCACGGGGTTTTTATAGGCAGGGTCGGTCCCGGAGCGGAGCAATCCCGGCCCGAGGGGCGGGGGGTCCCGGGCAGGTTCCCAGCCCCGTTCCCAGCCCGGTTCCCAGCCCCTTCCTGCTGCTGGGATGAGACGAGGCAACCCCGAAGGACGGAGGTTCCGCGGTGTAAATGCAGCTGGACGTCGGATTGTTCTTTAAAAATACACAACCCAAAGCAAACTATGGATCTTGTCACGTTGATTGCACACTGAGCGTTTAGGTTGGAGGGTTGGGTGATCTCTCCCTGCCTGTGTTTCTGCTTATTCACCTGTTGCTCTAGTCCTGACCCAAGGGCTGGGCTCCCCAGCCCCAAAACCTCCTGCACCCCCTCTTGCGCAGTGCACTGGACCCGAAGCCCTGTCTGAGATCTGCAGGTGTCCCCGCAAAACAAGGAGGTGTCCCCCAGAGCCCAGGGAAGCTGAGCTGAGACCCCCCAAAATTTCTTGTTTCATGTAGAAAAGCATGTGTCTAATGTTGCCAACAATTTTCTGTGTCACCCAAGTAAAAATTGAGAGTTAATGAGTAACACTGGTTATTAATAAATGCTGGGACTTGTGGAGAACTTTAAACCCAAAATAGCTGTCAAAACATTAACTGAAACACAGCCCCTGGTAAGATCATTCTCTCTTATATCTATTTCTCTTTCCAGCATATTTTGAGAGTCAAAATGACACAATTTCTTTTTTTCAGTGATACATATCACTTATTTAATCATTCTGAAATTCTGCTTTTCACAAACTTCTTTTTTTGCTGCAAAGTACAAATCAGGGCAACACACTAAATCACCTGTGAATGGTGAAGAATGAGCACTGTTATGGGATTTCAAAAGGAAAATCTAATAATGCATAAAGTGTCAGGCAGCATTAAATAAAGTGAATTAACATGAGCGGCAAATGGGGAGAGAAAAGGAGAGTTCAAATGCGGCACCACATGGATCCAATCCCTCGGGTGCAGCACAGGGGTTATAATTATTTAAGGCATTTTCAGAGATTTTAGCCTGGTCTGCAGATGGGCAGCTCCATCCCTCTGTCCAGGTGCCGTTTCCTGGCCAGGAGGGGGGATGCTCCATGGGCAGCCCGAGATCCGCTCGGCAGCAGCGGGCGATGCCGAAGGGGTGGCTCCGTGCCCTGCACCAGGCCTGCAATTAGTGGGACTCGCTCCCTTTCTGACAGTTATCTTAACTGTTTGTGTGAGCAGGGAGAGGAAGCGATCCTACAAATCCTCCAAATCCCTTCATGAGTGTGTCCCGCACGCCCCAAGCTCACTGAGCAGGGAACACACCCAGGGACCTGCTGTCGTGTGTTAGCTGGGATCACAGGAGAAGGGATGATCCTGCCTGCAGTTAATGGGATGGGAACTGGGATTCCTCCCAGGAGCACTGCTGGAGACAGCTCTGTGCATGAACCCATCTCAATGAGCCCCAGCATTTAGAGAAAATCCATTGTCGTCCCCTGAAAGCAGAAATCAGATGAGCTGAAGGACCTGCTGGAGAGACAAAGGACCCAGCATCTGAGCAAGACAGGTGAGATGTACTCATGGATAATTTACAGTCTTTGAACAAATTCCACAGGATATACAGAGAGACAGTCAAGGAAAAGGGGAAGGAGAAGAGGAGCTATTTTTAGAAGAGAAGCCAATAAAATCCTGTGGAATGAGAAAGCCTGGGCTCGTGCACAAAGGTGTCCCACAAAACACCAAAGAGACTTCAAAGGGGCCACAGGGCTCTGCAGGATGGGGAGAGTGTGATTCAGCTCCGAGGTGCTCCTCTGCCCCGGGGCGGGGGGGACGCCGGAGCAGCACCCACGAGCTGCGAGGGCGGGGAGCTGCACCCGTGCCACCCCCAACCATGGGTTTGCCTCACCCTGGGTGGTGAGCGTAGGAAAACATTCCTCACAACATGAAGAGATGTGTGTTTGGAGGTGAATTTATTACCCCAGTGAACACAAGCTGCTGAGCAAGCCTGCAAAAGCTCGTGTGCACACTCCCATGTATTTGTTCCAGATCAAAAATATTTGTTCTCTACCTTCCACCTCCCAGTAGAGTGTGGACCTCCTCTGAGAAGAGCAGAAGCAGCTCAGGACTAGCCAGAAGAACGTGCTGGGTGTGCTGCTGGGCCTCAGCAAAGAGCAAACTCAAAAGGCACAGAAAAGATGCCCAGTTTGGTGGCACGGGTTTATTTCCAGAGGAGGACGACTGCCACTCACCGTGACCTCCCGAGTGACAGAGGCCACCCAGCTAAAGGGACAGGTGGGCTGGGCACAGAGCACGGGAAAGCACTTGGGTGATGGCCAGCAGATTTTATGGCATAGCAATAGCCATGTGAGCACTGCTCTGATGTAACAGCACAGTGTGAGGCTGCCTTTGATCCTAATACAGGTAAACACCCCAGAACAATCCTCCTTTCATCAGCGTGAGGAGCTGCACCCTGCAGATGCAGATCTCACCTCCCCACCGCGCTCCCAGGTGTGCAAAGTGCTTGAGCAGCTCCACAGCCAGACCCAGGGAGGGACGGGGGAGAAACCCTCATGTGTGGCTGTGGGACAGCAACCTGCACCCATGAAATGACAGACAGCTCGTGTCCACAGTGGGGAGAGGGTCCATGCTGCCAAAGACACATTTTGGAGGGGTGGCAGGGCCAGCAGAGCAGCTCCCAGCCGTGCCCTGGCAGGGCTGGCTCCCATCGGCTGCAAATCCTTCCTTGTCCCTCGGTCCAAGAGAAACAGCAGCCTCCTAATCTCCTCCACAGCCTCTGCCCAAGCAGCCCTGCTCAGCCTGGGCACTCCTATGATGGCCACCACCCGGGTGACAGTGTCACAATGGCCCCCATGGTCCTGATGGGTGGCACTGCCCACCTGGCCGTGCTGCCTCCAGCCTCCAGCCCAGATGGCCCCTCATGCCAGCGTTCCCCTTAGAAGATGAGCTCACAGGTGAGAGTCCCAGGCTCACAGCTTGGCAGGAGGGACTCCTGCCATGTCCCCTTCCTATGGCAGGGAGCTAGAAGACCCTGAGGGTGCTGGAGACAGAAGGGTGCTGGTGTTGGTGTGATGCATCAACCTTCCCTACTGTAAATCCACCTGGCTGCACCACCATCATCCAGCTTCGCCCGGGCAGCTGCTGAGAGCTCAACCCACACACGAGGGTCCCCGGATGGCTCCGTGGGGCTGAGCTGCAGGATTGGGGAGTGCCCGGTGCAGAACAAGGGGGTGGCAGCAGCGCAGGATGGGCAGCACTGGCAGCTGGTCCCAGCTCTGGCAGCCACCCAGGGCAACACTTCATCTGGGGTGAAGGGATGAACCCTTTCGTGCTTTCTTGGTTACCAAAATCAACCTCCTCCCTCTGACCCTACCTGTGAGGTCTTGAGAGACAAGGGATATTTTGGGAGGGATTATGGATCTCTAAATGTAAAACTGGATGTAATAGGATTACGTGGGGCTCTTAATTCAGGCACAGATCTCTGGCAGTACCATAAATAGCCCTGTGTCCATTGAGCTGGTGCTTCCCCTCCAAGGCAGGGATCACGTAAGCAGGTACACTCAGCTGGGCACGAAGGATGTTTCTGCCAAGCTTTAGATGCCCCAGGGGGTGAGCAGGAGCCCCCAGGGCAGATGAACCCCATCACAAGAGCAAAGCCCAGGGCTCAGCACTCCCTGGCAGGGTGTCCTGCCCGTCACTGGCAATGAGTGTCAGTCCCCCATCACCAAACACACACAAGGTTTGCACATCTCAGAAGCATCTACATGACTTAGCAGTTGGGTTCTCAGAGCAACCCCGGCCTCGCCTCCACACCCCGAATGTGCTGCCCCAGTAACGTGGCTGCCTCCCCGCTGGGCGGGGGCAGTTGCAGCCCGGTCGTGTGTGTACTTGTCCCTTATCTTCCAGAGCAAGAAAGGCCGTGAGCTGCAACCACACACGTGTGTGAGCAGAACCATTTCTGAACAAATCTGTCTTCAGAGCAGGGATACACAAACCACACTGAAATGGCTGGAGTGGTACAAACCTGCTCCTAAAATCCCACTATTTTATCCCCTGGGGGAAAAACAGATGGAAGTTTCCTTGTGGCAGCAGCTGCTGAAGTAACACTTGTCCTGAGGTCCAGCAACGGAGCCTTCCAGGCATCTGGTGGGGAAATGAGGGACACAAAGAGGTGGTGAACCTCTGGGGATCCAGGCATTTCCTTCAAAGGCCTTAAGGAGATTTCTAAACGATTTGCGGGTATCCCCATCCTAATAGGTTTAGGAGCCTGTGTTCAGAGCCAGCTACAGGACCAGGAATAGAGCACGGAGTAAGCCCAGGACATCACGGAAACTAGGAAACCTCTTTACCAGGTTAAAAATAAAACCAGACAGCAAAGCGTTTATTTAGGACGCGCAGGAGTAAAGCTGCTAATTGCTGGAAGAAGAGCCAGTTTCCATTGACGAGGAGGTGTCATCAATGACAACAAGATCACTGAGTCATGGTTAAATAACAGCAGCAGTCGAGTGCAGCCGTGGGTGACAGGCCAGCCCCGTGTGTGTCCTGGGGGACACATCCACATCCCCTCCTCTGCAAAGGGGTCGTTCACTTTGATTTTTAGCTGAAGAAATGTAAACAGCTGAATTGTCAGCCTTTGCACTGCGTGTGGACTGCCCCTGCAGGGGGTGTGAGCGGCCTGGCACCCCTGAGCTCTCCCGGTTTATTTAATAAGCAGCTTTCTGACCAGCAGCACACAGCTCTTGAGTGGGACCATAAGCTCTGAGGGGGATGGCAAAGTGTGGGGCCAACAGCAATGCATTTGTCTGGCTCTTTTGCTCCACAGGTGTCTAAAACACCAGAAGCCCCTGGCAAAGACCACAAGAGACCAACGGGAATGGAGAAGACCAAAGCACTGCAGGAGGTCTCTGACACACCGCCCACCCCAGTGAGCCAGCAGCCTCCAGAACATCACCACAGGGACCAGCCCTTGGCCACCCGCTTTGTCCCTTTTGTGGCCCATCCTGGGGGGCGTCAGCCCAACTGCCTCAGCTTTCAGTTCTACACACCAGGTTACTCCAACTCCTACAGCCCCTTCTACACGGCTCAGAAGCCAACCTGTGGGTACCGCTACCACCGAGACACCGACCACACCAGGAAGGTGATGGACGTCCAGAGTGCAAACATCATGACGTGGAGACCATCCTGGGCACAAAGCCAGAGTCGAGAGCAATAAAGGCCAAGCAATGAAACCAATGACCAATGTGACTTCAGCTGCCCATCGAGTGTCTGAGTTACCACCAGCAGTGAGCACATGAGCCGAGGGTGGGGGATGAGGCTTGTGTCGCTGCTCCCCAAAACCCACACAGAGGGGATTTTGCCCTAAAGCCTGGTCCAACATGTCCACTCACTCATTGCCCACTGCATACACGGCACAGCACGGGTGGCCACCAGCCATCTGCACAAACCTCACCTTAGCACAAGCTGCAAAACCTGGGAAGGCTTCATCAGCTTCTTCAGCTGAGCCTAAACTCTGCTCCTTCTTTCAATAGGCTTTCCCAGATACAGGAAAGTGGTGTTCTTAGAGGAGGAAAAAGCACATTTCATTTGTGGCACTCAGAAATGAGACAGCAATTGGGGCTGGAATTCAGGTGGCACATCCCAGCAGCTCCTCTCCAGAAGGCAGCACAAAGCACTTCAGCTTTTGCGTTGCCCAGTCTGGAGACTGGATGCACCATTAGCAAGCACTTCTTGAAACAGCTGCGAGCCCATGTCCCTCAATATTGCATCCCCTCAGTGCTTCAGGAGGGGCTCTCCCGGCCGTGTCCCCTCGGTGGGTGGGTCAGGCCCCCGTTGAAGGCTCCCCTCACTCCCTGTGCAGTGGGGACCTGTCCCTGCTGCTGCTGGAGAGTGCGGGATTAGCACATCCAATTAGTGCTCCTCTGTCTAATTCCCTTTTCATAACTGTTTCAGGCTTGTGTAATGCCTCCTGCTTTAGCAGAGCTGTTCCTTGTCTGCACCGGGGCAGGGACAGCACCAAGCTCTGCCACACACACATGTGAGCTCTTTGTCTTAAAGCTGTCACCTATAAAAAAGTAAGAGTTATAGGACAGTGGGTAGAGACCCAGCAGCTACATCCCCTTCACTCCTAGGGCAGGATCCAGCAGCTGGGAGGAGAGGGAGAGAGCATCATCGTAGCATTTGGTGTCTAATTGAAAACATATGAAGCTTTACCATTCAAAGCAATTATGCTTCTATGTTTGTCTCAGCACACCAGATTTATCCTCCTCTAGCACATCTCTTAGAGGAGCTGAAATGGTTCTTTCCCCTCCCTGAATTTCAGGCTCAAACTGGCAGCCCCGGCTGGGAATCCTCCAGCTGAGAGAGACCAAGAGCCAGACACAGCACAGACAATTCCAATTGGTTTTCTCTCTTTCTTCTTACACTGGTTTTGGTGTGAAGTTATTGCTCATGTGACCCCACACAAAATCATAAATGAAGTAGATTAGGAGTTTACATCATCACAGGGAAAATTCCACCCTCATAATCTCCCTTCGGGCTGTAATCTGCAAGACTTTCCCATTTTACCTCCTTTCTATTTTAACCCTGAACTCTTAATGCCTGGCAGGAGCCCATAACCCCCCAAGCCTCATTGGCCAGGGAGGGATTTGCTGGGTACTTAAATGTCACCTTCTTGTCCAAAGAGGGTTTTGTGCTTTTCAGTTTTCCTTGGGACAAGTGTCTTCTGTCTGCACCCACCACCTCGGACCGGACCTGGTACAGCCCATGCAGGAGGCACTTTGCTTTTTCCCAATCCTGTGATCCCTGCAGTGCTGTGGACATTTAGACTTCAAAGGCAAGAAGCAGAATTTGAGAGAAAACCCTCACATTTCAGAAAACGTCCATTTTTGGCCGCAAAGGGACCAACACTTGGCATAGAGATGGGGAACATGGACGGGAAAACCGTGGAGGAGCTGAGCACCACCGAGTGCCACCAGTGGTATAAGAAGTTCATGACAGAGTGTCCTTCTGGCCAGCTCACCCTCTACGAGTTCAAGCAGTTCTTTGGCTTGAAAAACCTGAGTCCGTCGGCGAACAAATACGTTGAGCAAATGTTTGAGACGTTTGACTTTAATAAGGTAAATATTGTCCTCCCTGCTCAGCCTGCGGGGGCTGTGCTCCGTGTGCAGCCACACATGGTGCGTTTGGGTGGGTGCAGCCTCGGTGTGTTTCCAGGTCTGGGTGCTCTGGTTCTCCACAGCCTCATACATGGTAAAATCAGGTACACAAGGCAAGAAATGTCAGCAAAAACTCCTCACCTGCTGACTGTCCTGGGAGGAGATAGGCTTCTCCCAGAGAGGAGATGGGAGATAGGCTTCTCCCAGAGAGGAGATGGGGGATAGGCTTCTTCCAGAGAGGAGATGGGGGATAGGCTTCTCCCAGAGAGGAGATGGGAGATAGGCTTCTCCCAGAGAGGAGATGGGGGATAGGCTGCTCCCAGAGAGGAGACAGGAGATAGACTTCTTCCAGAGAGGAGAGAGGAGATAGGCTTCTTCCAGAGAGGAGATGGGGGATAGGCTTCTCCCAGAACTGGTATTTCCTTTTTAGTTTTAAATTATTGATATAGAGGGGGTTTGATCTGGTAATCTGTGATCCCTTTGAAATGAAGTGCCCTTTAATCCTTAAGTATGGAATATTGTGACAGTAAGGACCAGGTGATGGTGTGAGAACGAGAGCTGGATTCATGCAGAGACAGCGAGTTCCTGAGCTTGCTTGAGCCGTGGTTTGCAGAACAGATTGGGGCTGGTTTGCTATTGTTTTAAATTGCTAATGGATTACAGTTTCACTGACTTTATTGCATGTGCTCAATCCCACACAGTAAGGAACTGGGGCCCGTAGTTCCCTGTGGAAGAGCTTTGCTGTGAGATGAGGAATACATTTTATAGCAGCCCAAATGGCTTTCCACTGAAATAATGCAATTTAGACCCTAAATCCTTTAGGTATTTGGTTTGTGCCTTGGCCTTTACCTTGCTCACTGCTCCGTGTTTGAATGCGTGCCTGGAAAGGGAATTGATGCCCAGGAAATCCTGCTGGAAATGGGGCTCAGGAGCTATTTATACCTAATCTGGTTCTTGAAGAAGCAGGATAAAGCAGATGATCCTTTCCTGGACTTGCCCCACAGTGCAGTGGCTTTGTCCATTGACAAAACCCTGGCTTATTCCCTCCCAAAGACCTGCCCTGGTCTATAGCATGTGTCATTTTCCTTCGAAGTGCTCTGTACTCAATGGTATGAGCCAACAAAATGCTCAGTGGTGAGCACAACGTGTTTCTCCTGCAGCTGTGACCATCAAGGGACAGGGTCTGGGGCAGGGTGGTGGCACATGAGCTCACCCCAGCCCAGCTTTGCACTGGTCCCATAATCCTGGCTGAGGAACCATCTGAGGGCCCAGCTCAAAGTCTGTAATGCCATGGTGTGAGCTGGTAGATGGCAAACATCTCAGAGGAAAATCAAACATGAAGTTGTTTGTGCTTTTGATATGACCCATATGAAGCAGCCACACAAATGGCAGAGGGACAGAGCAGCACCTTCTCCTCCCGAGATGCCAGCAACATGCTGGGGAAATTCCTGAGCTCATTCCTCTCCCAGAGGTTTCATGTGGGACCCCTTTGCAGCAGCAAAGTGCTGCAGGTGTGTGCAGACAGGATAATTAAAGTAATCCTCCAGGGTTCATCTGCATAAGCCTGTTCCTCTATGACCTCTGAATTACCACTGCTTTGCATAGAGATTCCTTTAGCACGACTTTCGAGGCTTTGTTTGTCCCGAGCCAGATCCACACACAACAATACAGACAACTCATAACAGCTCTGCAGGGATCAGTGTGGAGCCCTCACCATATGGTGCATCAGCTTTAACCCTCACCCACCACCTCTGCTTTGCCCCCCTGCTCTCAGGGTGGTGGCCACACGCTGAAGTCTTCCAGTGGGGACTTCCAAAAGTGACCAGGAAAATCCCTTACTGCCTGGCTCTTTGCTTTTAACCTCATCTAGCTTCTAACCCTCTGCTTTCAGGATGGCTACATAGATTTTATGGAGTATGTGGCAGCCCTGAGCCTGGTCCTGAAAGGGAAGGTGGACCAGAAGCTGCGGTGGTATTTCAAGCTCTACGATGTGGACGGGAACGGCTGCATTGACCGGGGGGAGCTGCTGAACATCATCAAAGTGAGTGGGCTCAGCTTTCCCTGTCTGCCCCAGACCATGGTCATTAGTGGCAGACAGAAAGGTTGTCACAGGAATATTCCAGCCCAAGAGACAACTCCCTTGTAAATTAGTAGGCACTGGCCAGATCTGCTGCTTGACCTCTGCCCGTCCTCCCACCAGGCTGGGCTCCCTGGGCAGACCAGTCTCCAGCACCCCACGCCCCGCACGCTCCCACACGCAGCCACCCCTGGTCCCCATCCACTGAAACCCGGGCTGAGATAAGCACTTGAGTTTAATCTGAGGATTTCCAGGGCCGAATGGCTCCTGGCTTATCCCAGTATGCCCACTTAATCTTCTAATGCACTGATTGCCTTTTTAAGTGATTTTAATCCCCATTTTTTTAGAAAGGGCTTATTCCTTTCAGAACCTAACTGCCTGCAAAAAGTTTGGTCTCTCATGTCTGGGCACTTACCCACCTGTGCTGATGGATGCACAGATCTGCACAGTGCTCAGGAATTGTCCTGTGTCCTTTCCCTCCAGGCCATTCGAGCCATCAACCGGTGCAACGAAACGATGACAGCTGAGGAATTCACAAACATGGTGTTTGACAAAATCGATATAAACGGAGATGGTGAGGAACTTCTCATGCCAAGTAGTGCTCCCACTTCCCCCTTACCTGCAGCTCTGTCTGCCAGAGCAATTCCAGCTGCTGGGTGTCCCAGAACACTAGGAGATGGGGAGAGCTGGCAGAGAGGGGCTCTCCGTGAAGGTTCAGCTTCTATCACCTCCATGGGCTGCAGCCAGCCCAAGAGGACACTGCAAGCTGTCCCTTGTCACATTGGCAGGGTGGGGATCTGTGCAGGGTTTAGCTGTGGTGGGTACAATACAGAGCCAGGATCCCACTCCTGGGGATTGCTCTGAGGCAGGGGGAGGAGAAAGGCTGCAGGATTTAACAGACCTTCTCTGACCGTGCTCTCGCAGGCGAGCTCTCCCTGGAAGAGTTCATGGAGGGCGTGCAAAAGGATGAAGAGCTGCTGCAGATCCTCACCCGCAGCCTGGACCTGACACACATCGTGCGGCTGATCCAGAACGACGGGCAGATCCCGCAGGAGCCGGCGGCCGAGGCTGCTCAGTAGGCTCCCGAGGCGCCTCCCTCCACCTCCACTTTTCCCCCCTTGCATTATTAAAACAAATCGTGTTGTGGTTGTGGGAGCTGGAGAGCTGTCCCAGCACCAGTGAACCAGTGACAGACTATCCTGCCAGTGCAGGAACCAGGATCTGCTCCGAAGGTGCCGCTCCCCTGGCAGAGGGTTTGGAGGAGCCCGGGGGTCCCCAGGCACTGCCCTGGCCCTGCCTGGCGAGAGGAAAGGCTGCTGAGAAGAGGGGGCTCTTCCATGGCAGCTGGTCAGGCTGGAAGCACACAACCCCCCAGACCACCGACGGGGCCTTGCGGGGCTCTGGACATCACTGCTGAGCAGAGAGGGGGGCAGAGTCTGGGACCCCCGGAAAGGGGAGCGGCACCACGCGATGCAGGTTGAGGATGCACCAAAAGAGCCTCAAAATTCCCACCCGGCCCTGGCCAAGCCCAGGGTCTGCAGCTGCTTCAGGGACCAGCCCAGGGCTGCCCAGCATCTGGCCCCACTCAGGGGGGGTCCCCAAAGGACGCACGAACCAACCCTACCAAGCAGACCTGAACCTTCTCTTTCCATATGTATTTCCAGAGCACAAGAGCAGCAGTTTCAGCCATTTGTTCTTTGGTTTGTTATTTTCTGTTAGCAGTCGTCAGTGATAATGTCAGATAAAACCATCTAAGAGCTAGAAAAGGGGAGTGGTGAGTGCAGTGGCTTTGCTTTGTTCAAAAGCATTACAAACAGAACGGTGCCTTTTTTAACAACTCTCTGAGCTTTAAGGGCATGTTTCTCCTTGGGATCTGTGGAAGGACTGTGTGAAACCACGACTGGCTGCAACAGCAGTAACCTGAGAGGGAAAAGTCTGGCATGTTTGTAGGAATATTCCTGCACATCTTGTCACCTGTACCACAAACTTAAACTCTCCTGCCAGTTACACTCCGTGGCAGCCCTCAAGCATCAGGTGGTTCCAACTACAACAGCATCAACTCATCTGCATTCAGTTTGGAGGGGCCAGACGCAGCGTCCACGCCACCAGCACACCCGTATCCCCGAGCAGGCGATGGGCACCATCCCCTCCACAGCACCATGGACCATCCCCTGGGATATAAATCCCAGTCACCCCTTTTTACAGCATTCTGGGCACAGCAACCTCACCCAGCCCCGTGCCAGGAGCAGGGGCTGCCCCAGGACCCAGCACACGCACAAGGGAAGCTGCCAGAGCAGCGGCCTCGCCCCCACCCACACCCTGAGCCTTGGCTGCTCCTGGACAGGAGTTTCCTCAGCTGATGGGAGCAAGTTTCAGGTGTGGTGAGGCAAGAGCAGGACACCAGGAAGAATTTCTCGCCCGGCTGGAAGACTTGTTCTTTAGCACTGGATGCTTGCAATGCATACGTGACTTTCTGGCCAGTTTTCCTGGGTGTCTTCTTCAATCGACCGTGTTTTACCTGGAAGCTTTTGTACTTCCAAACTCATAGTGAATTAATAAAGATATTTTACAAGATTATTTCAGGTTGTGCTTTTTCTCTCTCCTGATCCACCACTCTGTTTGCAGCAGGACAGATTAACTGTCTTGTGCAAGCGCAGAAACTTTTGTTTTGGCTTCATTAAAATAGCTCTTTTGCAAGAACAGCATCAAACACAGGGAGAGGTCTGATTTCCTCAGGATCAGTGTAGAAAAGGGGCTGCTTTGGGTTCTCACATCCCATGGGCGCTGCCTGCTCTTCTGATCCTTACCTGCATTGAGCAAGGGTAGCTTGAATAAAACCTCCCACCCGGGTAGTCCTACAACTCCTTCTTCTCAAGCTCAGCTCTACCCACCCACATCTCCTTGCAGCAAAATTAACTCCCCCACAAATGACCAGCGCAAAACTTCCTGCACTTTGTCTTCACACCAGCATCAAGGAGGGAGCTGAGCCCAGCCTGGGCTTCTGTGGCCCCTGACTCCAGAGACCCAGCCAGAGCCACGCTCCCCTCAGCCCCTACTCCCCTGCACGCCCCAGAAGCTGCCCTGACAAGCCCAAGTTCTATTTATAAAGACAAAGTTGCTCCAAAAGGGCTGTCTCAGAACTGCCGCTGGCCGAAGGCACTTTACAAACCTCAGCGTCTGACTCCAAAGGATGTTTTTTCAGCCTCTAAGAAAGCAAATTAAAAATAATTAAAAACTAATATTGTGACTCTCTCTGCCCTAACTCAGGCATAATTAATTTATTTCCAAATAGTGCTGCCAGCCCCAGACACATTGCTCACCCTTATGGCAACCTTCCCGGTGCATAAGGCAGCTCTGGGGAGGCTTTTCCAGAGAGCTGTCATCAGGGGAGTGATGCTGGGGGGCTGCAGGGCAGGTACCAGCACCTGTCCTCTGAGAGATGCTGAAATTATGGATCCACGGTCTGCCTGAGCTTGGGAGGGATGTCAGGTGGGCTCTGCACTTGCATCCTTCTCTGAGCAGAGCTAACCCAGCAGCCAGGCTGCCCAGGGCCCTTCCCAGCCCAGTTTTGGAGGATGTGGAGTGAAGGGACCCCCCCTGGCCACCCCTCACCACAGCCAGGGCTGCCCTGTCCCCTTCCCTACAGTGCCAGCTGGGTGGGACCGTGGCAAAAATATCTCCTGTTGAATCCCTTGCATTTGGGTGTGAGGCCTAAAAGGCAAAGAAATGAAACAAAACAGGTTCTCAGGCAGATGATTCTAAAGGTTCCATGTCCCCAGGGAATGGGGCTGCCCTGCAGCACATCTCCAGTGCTTCTGCATCACATATCAGATCCCAGGATGCCATTAGATTACCCTAAACACGGGGTCTTTAAAGGTAACAGGTTAGAGATACTCTCTAAACATCTGAGGTGCACTTTCCTTTGAAGAGAAGGAAAGAACAGTCTGTTCCCACATTGCAGAGCTGAGCACGGTGCTGTGAGAACAACCAAGTGTGGTGAGACCACAGAGAGCCCCTCCAGTGATCCACACAGGGCTGTGTGTGCCCTGCACGGCCACTCTGCTTCCAACACCTTTCCAAAGGGAAGCTGCCCACAGGTGCCTTGGGAATGACCTGGACACAGCCCCCAAACCCCAGCTACCCCCAGGTGAACCTCCCCTCTCAGAACACCAGGTGTATAGACCAAGAGCATGGCCAAGCAGAGAGCTGGATGTAATTATCCTCTCTCCTTCTCAGCCTCATCATTTCTGCTGCTCAGTGCTGTCCCTGGGAACACACCTTCCCAGGAAAGGATTTTAGGATGTGATGCCTCCTTGGCTCCTGCTCCCTGATGCCTCCCTCCATCCACTCCCTTCAATGACTGCCTCACCCTCAGCTTTCTAATCTGATTATTCCACCTTCAATCCCACCCGACTTCAGCAGCATCAAACATCAGAGCAGATGGTGGAAGCTCAGAGAAGTCACATGGTATTTGCCTTTTCCAAGCCGTCCTGCTTCCCCATTTAGACCCCAAAGAAATCCGATCAGTTCAATCCAATTCTGGCTGGGCTGTAAGGCTGGAAAAATGGATTATGCAAAGTGCCTGACATCAACAGCTTGCTGTGAATGTTGAATTGAGTTTGGGAGGAGATCAAAGTGCTTATACCAATGGATTTAAAAATAGGGCTAAGGCTAAAGCACCTTGACAAAAGATTACACCATTGATAAGAGGAACAATTTTCCACTGGTTTATGCCAGCACCCACACAAGCATCACCCACTGTGCACTTGGTACCACCCCAGAGCTGCCCAGGCTGAGCTGGGGGAGCCCCACGGCTGCTGAGCCAAACACTTGGAGCCCTAAATTCCTTGAGGTTCCCATTTCAGTCCCAGTGGGGTTAGAACAGGGGCCCCTCTGACTGCAGCCCTGACAGCTCACTTATCATGAGCACCTATTGCACATTCCTTTAAGAAATCTTATTTTTAGTGATACACTTACACTTCTTGCTGCCATTAACAGAAGTTGAGCAGAGACTCCTTTCCTCCTCCCCATCTGCACCAGCACCCCCCTCTTTGCCTCAGGTGCCTTACCCAGGTCAGCTGCCACACTTAATACCTTAATTCATTATACCAGTCAAAGACCACAGCTCTGGTCAGATACTCAGGGGCTTCCACAGGTTACCACCTTCGTTCCTAGTGAAAAATAAATACTTCAAAACAGGTAGAATTTTAATAAACAAACCTTTATTACACTCGTGTTGTGAAACCTCTCCCCCAGCTGCCCCAGAGCTCGGTGTTAGGATGCCCTCTACCACCCCAGCAGAGCAGTGCTGGTGCTGGGACACCAACAGCTCCTGCCTGAGCTGCCCAGGAGAACAGAGTAAGAAAATAAAACTGTTGAGTAAACATGTAGCATGCAGTTATTGCAGCTAAACCTCCACTTAAACTGTGCGTGGTTGAGATGCTGAAATTGAAGGAATTATTTCTGTATCCTCCCAGGAAAACCTGTGTCCACAAGTTGGAAAGTCAGTAAAGTGAATCTTTTCTTCCAGGCCCTCAAGTTCAAAGATCTGAAACAAAAATCTTACTTTATCTGATAAACTACTGACCTGAATGAGCTTTAACAGCTGCCTTCCAGCAGCAGGGACTAGAAGTCTATTCAGCTCTGGTAGCACACCACAAGCTAGTGGGTATTTAGAGAACTCTCAGAAATACTATTTAGAAGTGGAAATGTGCATTTGAGCTCTAGCACTGGCTGTGTCTTATCCTGAATGCTCCTCGTGGTCCTGAATTTAAATACTGGTTAAATTGACAAGAGCACAAACCAGCAAAACTAATCTGCTAATGAAGGATACTAGAGTCAGACTTAAAGGCCACAGAAAAGGGTTTGCAAATCTTTTCATGGGTATGACCTGGCCCACTGATCCCATGGGAAAGTTAAAATAAAACTAACTCAGGTTATGATCCCGGGGAAGTTTTTCTTGCAAACAAACCAATAAATCCAATAGCAATGAACCCAAATATTGGCTCAACCCGAATTTTCTCTCCATATACACATGGGAATATGGGTTAGAACAGCAGAGCTCAGCTACAGCCTGTGCAAATCTTACATCTATAGTCTGTGGCTAAGGTAAGTCCAGTGTAAAACCACTGTACTACTGCAGTAACTCACCCAGGTTTTCTTTTTGTTCCATTCTGTGGTCCTGCCAACAAGCAGCACTAATGATCCCAGTGCAGAGCCAGCAGAGCTCTGCTCCTCACTCCTTCCACACAAAACCTCTCCCAGTGCAGAGTCCTGCAGCTCCTTGGGCTCATTCATCTTCAGAGGGCAGGAAAAGCTGTTCTAGAGAGATGGTTCAGTGAGAAACCGGCTCAGGAGGTGCAGAATCCCTTGTGCCAGGCTGGCCTCTGAACGTGGCTCTCGAGAGGTGCAATTTCTGCTGCTGCTGTTTGGAAATAGCATTTTCCACCCCACAACCCCAGGTCTCTGAACAGGTAGAAGGAGCAGACTCTGGTCTGCAGGAGGGAGGTGCAGGGGGGTTATTCCACCTGTCCAGCCCACACGTGTTTTCCTTAGCTCTGTGCACTCTTGGCTACTGTTTAGAACCCAATTCTCAGTTTTGACAGCAATATGTTGGTGTTCAATAATTTCACATTAGTAGTAGTATAGTCTAAACATGCACAGACATCCTGAATGCCTAACACCTGCCAGAGCACCTCTTCTGCTGGCACTGCTGGGTTTGTACCTCTGCAAGCACTGGCCTGCACTGGAGACAGCACCACTGTGCCAGGACTCCTCATTCCCAATCCTGCCTGTCACCAGAAAAAAAACCTGCCCAGGATCTGCTGCAAGAAGCCACAGAAAGTTTGTTCCTTGGGGTGTAACCAAAAACCAGAGCTGGCAAACACAGTATTGTGTACACAGACTTATTAATGGGCCAAAAATAATCTCTGGGTACCAGCAGTGCCAGTTTCAGACTGAGATAGGGCTTCTTGAACCACAGAAGTTTTCATCTGGATGCTGAGATCGCATTGAGAAGGAAAGCCACTACCACCCTAGAGGAAGAGTCACAGTTGCAGCCAGCATCACACTTCCAGCTGTAGCAAAACTGGATTTTCTCAGAACAAAGCACTCTTCCTCCTCTGCTCAGTGATCCAGCCCCCAGGGTTTACATCCATTTGCAACATCTTCATCACCCACTTGTCTTTCCTGGCCCCGTCAATGAACTCGTCAAGAGACAACTGCCCTGTGTGTGAGATGAGAGGGACAAGGTGGAGAGACAGAAGGTGACAGATCAGACAGGAGCAGCAAGGCAGGAAGCAAAAGCCATTCATATTTCAGAAAACATGATAATGAGAGCAACACTTCAATTCCCAGCCAGCTGAAAGACCAGCCACCCACACCTGCCCCAGCCCACAGCAGCCTCTGCTCACACACACTCCTCAGGAGGGCTACAAGTCCCATCCTGCCAGCCCCAATGTGACTGGAGCCACTGGCTTTACCTGCTGGGACTGGGACCTGGGGGCTTTCAGAGGAGACCTGAGTGTCACCAAAATCCAGGCAGAATTGTGACCCCTCTGAATTTACATTAAAAGAGCAATGAGAATTATTCCATCCTGCTGCACCAGGTTACTCCTGATTCCATCAAACAGACCAGAACCAAACCCAGGGTGTCTGACACCATCATAGCACTGAGTGATTTATTGATGGATGCAATTGCAGGTGTCCTGCCCAGCACAGACAATCTCATTGTGCAGGAATGCATCGGAGCATCAATCACTTACCATCCCCATTCTCATCCACTAACTGAAATATCCTGTCCACAACCTCCTCTGGCGTGAGCAATGGGGTCCTCTCCTCCACCTCTGACCGACACACCTTCTTCAGCTTGTAGATAGACTGAGGAGAAGTTCACAGATTAGAAGGACTGGGAAATGAGAAGCAGTGAACTCCAGTATCTGCCCAACAGTGGGAAGGTCTTTCCCAAAGGCTGCGGGTTCGACCTTCCTAGGAAGATCTGCCCCTCAGGAGCCTCAGACCTTTAATGAAACCTCTGACCTTAAGCTCACACACTGCAGATTATTTCATTTGCTCTTTGAAGCTGCTGCCCTCCTATTTCCCTTTCACATACTGCTCAGACCTCAGGGTTCCTTTGCAAAGAACAAGGCAAGAGTTTCACAGAGGGGAAAGTCATCTGACTTTGAGTATGATTTTCTCTAACATCTGAGGCCAGGCTCAGCTGGGTTTACCCAGCCCTGTCCCAGGGAACTTGTGCCCAAGCCACAAGATCAAACCTGTGTTAGCACATATTTTGACCCATGGTTTCTGCTCCACTTTGTCACTGGAAAGGGGTGGATTTTATCCATTCCTCCCATGACAAGCACCTGTTCATGATTAACTCCACACTCCAGGCTGAAGTGGGTTGAAGTCTTCCCAGAGAGGGGATTAGCAAGGACCTAAAACAACTCTGGTCAATTCCTGACTGACCTCAAAACTATAATTGAGCCTGCTCCAGACAGGATCCCCAGATGCTCCCACACCTGCTGCTGGTGCTCCAGGTAACAGGCTGGTGACACTTCCAGCCCAGACAACCTACTTTCCTCAGATCCAGTTTCTGCTGTGGTCTTGATACTGCATTTCACCCAAGATCCTAAAGTGCTTTGTAGCTATTGATGAAGCTCCCCAAGTACAGCTGTGCAAGGGGAGCAGCACCTGGGGTGCACAGTGACTGTGGCACAACCACCAAGATATTTGCCTGAAGAACCCGAGTACCCCATATCTGACTCTCTCCTCTCACACCTCCACACAGTCACTGATTAAAGCCAAGTTAAATTAAACCAAGAAATAATTACAAAATGATTCCTGTACTATTTTGTGCCTCTCATTATTCTTACCAGCTACTCAGGAAAGAAACTTGGTTCCTGAAAAGAGTCTGGGGTGAAACCCTCTTCCACTGGCCAGTGCAATGAATCTTGGTATTCAAAAGGTCAAAGGTCAGAGCAGAGACATAGGAACCCACAGCAGGACCCAGATGCTGCATTTCTGGGCAGCTTCAGCAGCAGCTGGAGCCAGGGACCCACAGTGGGTATAACTGACCCCTCAACCTCCCCATCAGGCTCCACCAAACCCTGAGCACACAGCCAAGCTCTGGCATTTTCACTCCATCACTATCCACAGCTGGCCTGGAACCCGATTATCACGAAGCCCATGTACATGATGGCATTGCCAAAGAACAGGGATTGCTCAAATAAGTGGTGAGGCAATGCCCACTTACCTCAACGATTTCCAGCAGCTCAGGTTTGTCTATGCAGCCATTCCCATCCTTGTCATACACTTTGAACGTCCACCTCAGCTTGTGTTCCAGTTTGCCTCGTAAAACAAGATTCAAGGCGGCTACATATTCCAGAAAATCGATGGTATTATCCTGTAAACAGAAAAGCAGCTGAATGACCCTTAACTGGGTGTAGCTGATAGAAAACTGGTTACAGAACCGGGCTAAAAACTTGCCAAAATGATAATTCATGGGACAGCTTTTTATTTGCCACTTTACAGGAGATTCATGCTAGTTCAAGACACATCCAGGATGGGGAGGCAGACAAGGCTCAATGCAGGAGGTATTGACTGTTTGGGAAGGGGTTGCCATTCTCGGGGACCTCAGCTGCTCCACTTAAAGGGGTAATGGTTGGGTGATGGTCTATTTCATCCTTCCCCCTTGTTTGATCTTGGTTCAAGTCATTTGACTATGAAAATATCACTATCCAGAAGGAGGCAGCAAGAACACTGCAATAAAGGATTTACACCAGATGTCCATCCTCCTAAAAACTGGGGTGAAGGGCTGTGGGGCTCCCTGGGCTGCCTCCAGCAGGTGGCCTCCTGCAGGTCACCCCGAGCCTGGGGCTAAGCTGGGCCCTTGTCACCTTAGAGCCCTCCCGACCCAGTTACCACCCCTGGGGGGGCTGCACATCCCCCTCCCCACCGACCTGCTCAGCAGCAGCCGTGAGCAGAAACTGCTGCTGCTGGACTTGGAAGGCCAGTGAGCAAACAAAAAGAGACTGAGGAATTCTTTTCCTTTTCCTACCTCATTATTAATCCCTTATATTGTTATACATACCATATACTATGGATATATTTAAGGAAAAACATGAACCCAAGCCTAATTTGGTGTTCTTAATATATCCAAGTACCAGCATCCCTTAAAAGCAGATTTTCAGTCTTATTAGAAAACTCCTGCAAACCAAGGATGGGACTTTGCCTTTCCCACCCCTCTTGCTCTGCAGCCCTTTGTGCCCTGCATTCAGAGCTGAATTTAACCTGGACCTTCAGGTTTTTGCAGGAATTTGCCAACTTTGAATTCTGAGGCAGGTCTGACCTGCCCACATCTTCCATGGCTTTTTTTAATCCTTTCTCAGAAATTGACTTTTGTTGCCACATCAACATGATTCTGCCACTGTTTTCAAAGGAGGCTTAAGGGAAATGTGTGTATCAGAAGACAGACCTGTCTCCCCTTTGTCTGTATTGATACCCAGCAACAACCAACCCCACACTTTGAATATGATCACAAGCTTCAGGAAAGAAAAATTGACCCCTTTGGCAAGCATTTCTTATCCATTTCAAGATGCAAAATGCAGCTCTATTACATTTCTTTTGTGCATATATAACATTGCAGGCCGGTATTGCACCAGGACGTGGGTATGCATGAACTGCCACGAAACCAGAAAGCCCATTTCTCCCAGGGGTCTGATAACAAACAGTGAAGGGAATCAAAACCAGAAGTTCTGAATTGTTCAGCATTCCTTCCCTTTTGAGCAGCTAAAAATCAATATTTTGTTACACACCACCTGTTCACACTGTATATACACACTTCCCCCTGTGTTTAGTAAGCCTGGGGAGGACTTTCCTCCACCATAATCCCTCCTCTTTCATAACATAAATATTTTGTTTTCCATGTAGCAACCTTGGCTGTTTGAGGATTTTTCAGCAATACTGTCTCAAAATGTGACTCCCTGAATTTCAACCTTTTAATCCACCCCTAGTCCTTCAAGGGGACACTCTGTCCTTTGTGTACACATTTGAGGAGATAAATCCCCTCCAGCCCACACAGCCTCATGCAGCACAAGCTCCTTCTCCTGCCCTGGCAGCACCTTTGCCTTGGTCTCATGAAGCACAAGCAACAAGAGTAGGAGCTGCACCCAAACACCTCCAAACTACAGAAGACATGCAAAATATTAGACAAATAACCATAACCCCCCCCAGCACTTACCCCATTCTTATCAAAAGCTCTGAACATGTTTTCAATGTACTCTGCTGCCTCACGGTTATCCTGGACCCCAAAGAACCTCTTGAACTCATGCATGAAGAGGGTCCCACTGGGACATTCAACCACAAACTTCTTGTACCATTCCTGCAGCTCTGCAACATCAATCTCTGTTTGCTCCCCATTGGCGTTGGTGAACTGCTGTCCCATTGTGCTCCTCACAGCAAGATCAGGAGAAAATAACAAGAGGAAAACTCCCCCAAAGTCTTTGGCTTGTGTTGTCCTTTTATCACCTTTAGCTGCTTTTTCTCTGTTGTTTTTCTCCTTGCTGTCCTGTGCCTTGATTTGAGGCTAATGTGTCTTGAATTCCACCTTGTGTTTGACCTTTTTCTTCCTCTTTCTCTCCCAAGGTTTCCAGCACCACAGCTTCGTGTGCTCACTTGGTGACTGGAGTTGCTGCTCTGCGTTAGGGCAGTGTAACGTGCGGTATCAGGCCGTATAAAAATAACTAAGATCATTAGGAGATTCCCACCCATGAGTCACAGAGACCTTCAGACACTCTGAGCTGTGCCCTATTTAGGAGCAGGCTCTGGAGGCTCAGGGTCCTGCTGCACAGCAACACCTTCACATCCAAGGGTTCAGGAGCTGAGGTTCACATGATGTACAACCCCACTGGCTTTGCTGTAGCTTTTCTAGAAATAAAAAGAGACTGTAAGTGAGTTTCCTTGGCAGTTTTTCAGTCCTAGCATATATTACTTGCTTGTGGAGGATACCAAATGTCTCAGGCAACTACAGAGAGCAAATCCTGAGAAAATAACCACATATAACTAACACCACTCGCAGGAAAAAAACAACTGCTAATGCATAAGGTTAATTAAATGTCTACTACAGGCTTTATAATAAAAAACTGGGAGAACTAGTAAATGTATAAAGATACAGATACACATATTTCATCTTCACAATTTGTTCTTAAAACTATTAAAAGTATCAGGGAGACTTTATTTCACTATTTTTTAAAGAGTCCAGTTCTCCTACTTCCCCTTATAGGTCCTTTCCCCCTGGAGCACTCCTCCTGCTCACCCTCACCACTGAGCATCTCTCACCCCTTTTACAACAGGTACAATCCCCAGCTCTGCCTCAGCAGCTGCTCACCACAGCCTGGCAGCAGAGAGCTCTCGGCCAGAGATCACTCCCTCCTCCTCACAAGTAACCTCCTGCTCTTCCCTTGCCTTGCTGGAGCCACCAGCTTTTATCCACCTCACACCAGGTGTTCTGGGTCCAGCCATTATCTGTGTCAGCTGGGAAGAAATGACCTGTAGCTATAAAAGCATCTGAGCCAGGTGACACCCAGGTAGGACTCTTCTTGTAAGAGGATTGGAGCAGTGTTAATAGGAAACAATAGACTCTGTATTGTAACAATGAGGCCCAGAAAGATTTAAGCTGTTTTCTTTTTTTTGAATTTTTTTTTCATTGGCTTAGAAAGAAAAGTTTCTCTTATGGAAAAGCACCAGGTAAGAATTATTCTAAACTTTAATACTTCAGCCCAAGGCAGCAGCTCCTGCTCCACTGTAAGAGCAGGGCTTGCTCTGAACCTGCTCACACCTCTAAGTAGCCTATCAGGGGTATTGTGTGGGCATGCGTATCTATCTATCTATCTATATATATATACACACACAGACATGTAGGAGTGTAGGATAACTTTGCACTTCTGTACATAAGGATACCCAGGCAATGTGTGCTCACTTGCCATGAGCACGAGGAGGAGAAGGGTAAAGATGGGAAGGACCAGAGGAGCTGCCAGAAGAGTTAAGACTGCGCTCTTTCAACAAAAAAGGTGTATATTTTTATCTAATGATACAGAGGAATCTTGTTTGTTCATCCCTGTGCCTAGAAGAAGGCAATATGATTAATAATTCTGCCCGTGCTGGTGTTGAGCCTCCACCATGTTGTGCTCTCCTGCACAGAGGCTGCTGCTGGAATGTGAGTGCTGAGAGCACCCAGCAAGACTCCACATGCCCAGGACACTGTCTTGCCTCATTGCATAATTTTGTTTTGCCTTATGGGAACTCAGTGATCTGTTCCCAGGAGAGAAAATGGTTCCCCTTTGTTTTGATGACTACAATCTCTCCCAGCTAGGAACAAAGGGCTGCAAGAGACCTGGGTTACAAAGCCTGCCTGGTGCTATGGCATGCTGATAAAAGTACTGATGTTAATTTGGCAGTGAAATAAAGTAAATCCTGTAGCTCCTGGTATGGAAATTCCTCAGTGTACACCCTCATTGTCCAAAGTGAGAGCTCTGCAGACTGCACTGAAGGAGCTGCTGTCTCCCAGCCAGTGGAATGTCACTTTGTGAAGCACCGTTTGTCAACCAAAGCATTTCTTCATCTGATTTGGAAGAAAGATGCAGGTAGAGGTGAACATAGAAAGAATGATTCCAAGAAAACACTCCAATAAAGAGGTTGGTGCTGTTTGGCTACCTGAAGGGTCAGGATTGATGCTTTATATATTATGTCAGAGTGAACCCTTTGGATGATTAATTGCAAACAGGTAGCATCAGATTACACGTCCTGCCTAGTGAGCTATCCCCAGATTATCACCTCTACAGCTCAAAAGCTGCAGAGTTTCCCAGCCAAGAGCATGGAAAAAGGCAGCTTGTTTCCTGTCGATTCACCAACACGACGTGCTGCCACATGCTCCAGCAGAGCCTGGGAGAAACTCAAGAAGAGAAAAAAAAACCAACCACCAAACCCTGTGCAGGGCTGGGCAGATTCATTTCTTTGGCATCTGTGTTACCACTCAGGGCAGGCAGCAGAGGCTGTGCCCAAGGCTGCTGGGTGCAGGCTGCCCAGCACCACAGGACCAGCTTCACTGAAACTGGAGGCAAGACTAGACCCTCCTCCCACGCTGCAGCAGCCCTCGTCTAGTCAGTTTGCTATGTTGCTCCAGTATTTTAAACACCCCATCCCTGAGCTGCCCTAGGTCCCTTCTCATGGGTTGGGCAATCTCAAGTGTCCTTGGAATGGGACTGGAAAGGACAAAGCTCTGCCCAAGGGTGGGTGGGGAGTGTTGGTGTCTGCTTCCAAAGCTTCCTGAGCTCCTGACCACAAAGCAAGCAAACCTGCAGCATCCCTAAGTCTCCCCGTCGCCAGGCAGGATGGACACATGGGCAGGAGGAATGCAGGGAGGATGGACGGCAGCTTTTGTGCTGGCCTGTCTGAGCAGAGATCAAAGATGCCTCGTTCTTTGGCTGGGAGTTCAGCCCAACATTTTGTGCGTCTCTTCCCAGTTGCTCACCAAACTGGCCATGCCATTGCATGGTTTTATGCAGCGGGAATAAGGACATGGAAGGTGGTGGTACAGGAGCAGCTGTCCCTGCTCAGGTACAGCTCACCAAACCTACCTAAACCCCACCATTGCAGCGCTGTCCCACAAAGCAAACACTCACCTCTGAGAGTCACCTACTGCCTTTTCCAGGAAGATTTTATTATGTGCTGACAAACTCCTGCTAAATGTTACCTCTGAGTGGCTCGAATGAAGTCTCAAATGTTCAGCTTGCACCTACATCTGGCAAGGCAAACCTTCCAAGAAAAATCAAGGCTTATATTCTCTACCTGTGTGAAGACTTCCAAAACTTTGTTTTAGTTCC
The DNA here is from genome assembly GCA_013401335.1 of Brachypteracias leptosomus. NCBI lineage: Eukaryota > Metazoa > Chordata > Aves > Coraciiformes > Brachypteraciidae > Brachypteracias > Brachypteracias leptosomus. The sequence goes on from VYZX01024217.1 coordinate 420,495, forward strand.
AAAGTCTTGGCATAAGACTGAGCTCTGGGAGCGAGTCAGGCTTTCCAGAGTCTGCCCAGTGCTCATCATGGGAAGGAGACGGGAAATTCCCACTGCTCTCTTTCTGGTTCACTGAAACCGAGCGGTGAAGCATTGTGTGATCTCCTGAAACCGGGACTCAGGGCTGAGTCACGGCTCTCCGCCTGCGAGGAGCTGGGAGAGGCCGGTGCAGACGGCGGCGGAGCCGGGCGGGAGGATGCTCCGGAGCCCCTCGGAGCCGGCGGTGGGTGTGCGAGCGGGAATGGGGGGGGGTGGAGAAGAGCCACTTTTCCACTCTTTTCCGAGAAAACTTTCCCGTGGCTTTGCGTTCCCCAGGAAGCTTTGTCTTTTGCGGACCGCCTGGGCCGGGCCTGCTTTGAGCGGAGGAAAAATGGGGAAGCTTTGATTTATTTCCTATCGAAAAGAGGCGTAAATAGCGACGGGAGCGCGGATGCTCCGCTCGTCCCCGAGTCCTTCGGGAGGGAGGGGACACGGGGACCGAAGCGGGAGCGGAGCGGAGCCGCCCCGGCAGCCGGTAGCGTGACGGGGCGAGGCCGGGGCGGGGTCTCCTGGGGGCGGGGCCCCNCGCGGAGCCGCCGCCGGCCCCACCGAAGGGTGAGTTACGCGGAGATGGGCCCTTGGCGGGGGGTGTTTCGCGGGGACCGGCCCGGTTCGACCTTTCCCCCCCACTCCTACCGACGGGATCCGCCCTGAGCGGAGCGCCGGGGCCGTGCGGGGGAGTTCGGTGGGACGGGAAAACGCACGTAGGATACGCGGGTGTCCGTGGGAGGGTGCGTGGCTCGGTGCGGGACGTGAGGGAGGTGCGGGACGGGGGGTTCGGCCGGGTCCGAGGGCAGGCGGGGGGCAACGCCCGCTGGAAATGTCTGTTTATTGCTCCCTCCCCACCCGCTCCCGGGGCTGTATTCGCCTCGGGCTACGTCTTTCAAGTCGGCGTAAACCGAGGCCTAGAGTTAGGGCGGGGGTAATTCTGGTCCCCCCGCCCCGTTCAGCGGCAGCTGTGACCCCCCCGAGGACCCAAATTATCTGAAACGACTCATGGCCCTTCCAAGCTAATGGGGTCTCCGAGCAGGGCAGGGGCTGAGGTTACCCCACTGGGGCGCAGGGGCTGGGAACTGTAAGAATTAATTGTGGGCAAGGTGTGCAGGGCAGGGGAGCGAGGGGGGCTGCGAGAAAAGGGGTGTATGGGTCTCTGAAATGTGGCAGATTTAGGTTCCTGGTGTAGGGAGGTGATCAAGTGTAGGACACTTGGGTGGAAATTCAGCCTGTTTCTCTGTGAGAATAGAGAAACTGAATAGAGAATTGAGCTGCTTGTCTTTGAAAAAATGAATACAAATCAGGATAATGTAATAAAACAAAGGTAAGGAGCAAGGAGTGAGGTCTGTGGTACTGCTGTGATGAACTTGGAGAAGATCCCTTCTTTCTTTGGAGGCTTCATGAGGGGTGGAGGGGGAGCACTGGAGCGTGCAGGTGGAGAGCGAGGCTGGGACGGGTTCAGGCTGCGCTTTCCCGGTGCCCTGCCTGGCACCGCGCCCCAGCCCCGAGAGCCACCGCAGCCCACGGGGCTTCCCTGACCTTGGGCACCACGGGGCTCCCCCTGACCTTGGTCACTCGTCTGCGGCCGTTGGGAGGTGGCTGCAGGATGTCTGCTGGCTCCTGGGTTTGCTTGGGGTTGTTCTTGTTGGGGTGAACGTCTCTCCTCTGAGGGAAAACATCTGACCTAGTAATAATTGAGGTACAGGGAGTAATGACATCATTGTCCAGAGGTGCATTAGTAGCACAAGGATGTGCTAATTACCCCCATGCACCAGCCAGTTTGGGGGGGAATAATACAAACTGGAGGATGTGCACCAAGGAGTCTTGAGAGAGGGCTCAGCTTCCCTTGGTGAACCCAATCAATAGTGTGAGGAGATTCCCAAGCTCACACCTGGAGCTGGAGCAGCCTCTGGTGTTAGTGGACCCCGCTGGGTCGAAGTTGAAGGTTGTGAGAGGCTGAGTCACCGTCTGCGCCGAGCAATGGGACTCAAGTCGATTTGCTCTTGGTTATTGTGTCAACAAGTCAATGGTGATAAAAGGTCATAAAGCATTGTAGTGTGGGGCATCGACAGCCCTGTCTGTGAGCCCGGGGACAATCCCAGCCTGATCCTGCAGTGCCAGCACACCCTCCATGTGACGCGATTTGTTTTCTTTGAGAGAGGTGTGAATTTTTCTCCCTGGCGCGTGGGTCTGAGTTTGCTCCTGATGTCACAGGAGTGCGTGGACACAGAGGATGTCATTAGGAGCAGAGGGGGCTGCTTGTGAAGTCGGGTACAGGAGATTGTGAGGCTTTAGTGAGGATTTCTCTGCCACAATGAAAAGTCATTTTTTCCCTTTCTGAGAGAAATCGATACCTGGTTTTGGTCTCAATTCTAAGTCCAGGATTAACCTGGACTTTGTATCTTTGCAAACACACTACGAAAGTTTAATTTTGATGGCGTTTTTGACATGGGTGACTAAGGCAGCAGAGTTTCAGAAGCACAAAAATAATTCTGAGGTTTGCTCTGTGGTTTTCACAGCTCCTGGAGCAGGCTGCTAATGTGCCCAGCTCCTTGACAAAGCATGTTTTAAAACTGCTATTTAAAGATGATTTGCAGTTCAATCTGAATATTTTCTTTGTTTAGCAGATAAAATAAGTTGTGTTTAGATTACTTTTGTGTGAACACTTGCATTTGAAAGGGATCTGCAGGTATCTGAACAAATAAAACCTGTTCATAGACTAGTTCTGGGGTAGGATTTTTAATCTTCTCTATCTCTGCTACTAGACACATTTGGCAACTCCTGCAGCAGTATTCAGGGCTTATGGTGAAGGTTTTGCTTATCCTGTAGCTGCTTTATTAATGGAGTATTTGTAATTTCTTTTGTCTGTTTCAAGATGTGCAAATGACTATGGGAGATAGGTGTGCTTAGGTGGTGTGTAGTGTAAAAGTCCCCTCCCAAAATCTAAAGCTACCAAATGCTGCCTCTTCTTGCAGAGGACAGTCACTAATTCTGTTTGTTGGGCTTGGTATCTCTTCTGCACAAGAAAAATATTGTTGTTTGGCTGTAAAGGTAGTAGCAACAGAGTGCTACTTAACAACATATTTGATCAGTTAACTATGCAATTTCTTAAAAAACCTAAACATGAAGTCAATAGCAGTTGATTTCAGCAGGAGTGCAGGCAGCCCTTCAGTTCATGTCCTCCTGGGTAAACATCCTGGTTACTACAGGTCGGTGGTGTTTGAGAGGGATTACACAGCACTCAGGAAACAGGCATTAAATGACTTTGAGGAACATCTGCCTCTGTGATAAAACTCACCCCTCCACTTCAGCCTGATGCTTCCACCTTTCCCCCAACTGGGGGCAAAACCCCCTGGTTTGGTGAGATTTTCTCTCCTCGATGCCAGTCTGACAGGACTGAGGGAGCACTGGGTGCCACAGACCTTCGCTGAGGCGTATGTGGAGGCTTTTGAAATCCTACAGCCTGTTCTTGCTGTGGCTTGTTTGTGGCTTTATCTGCTGTGCAGCGTTTCCAGCTCAGTCTGACTGGGACTCGCCCTCTGTGTGCTCAGTGAACACAAATAACGTGTTGTCTCTGCTTATTGGAATATTTAACTGAGTTGTTCTTGTAACAATTACAGTCCCTGCTCTGCAGTGTTTGTAACTGCTCCTGGCAGAGGAGTCCTCCTGCTGAATCTGAATTAGTGGTTCCAATGCATAGTAATGTAACAGACAAGAGGAGCAGCACAACTTAGGGTCCTTTTCCATGAAATTACTACTTTTTTTAAAGCATATAGGTCTCAACTAACCTTTAGCAGTTGGTTCTGTGATCCCTGCCTTGCAGACAATGGCGTTGCACCCGCGGAGAGTTCGCCTGAAGCCGTGGCTGGTGGCCCAGGTGGACAGTGGGATGTACCCCGGGCTCATCTGGCTAAACCGGGAGGCAAAGCGGTTCCAGATCCCCTGGAAACACGCGACCCGGCACAGCCCCCAGCACGAGGAGGAGAACACCATCTTCAAGGTGAGGGTGGGGAGAGCTCGGAGGTACCACAGCTCTGAAACGGAGACAAAGGGTTGAATTGTTGGCCCAGAAGCTGGGCAGGCGTCTCAGGAGCTGTTTCCAGGCACATTTTGTCCTATTTCTATGACCTCAGAAAAGCCACTTGTGCACCTGGATGCCAAGCTTGGCACTGCCTGTAATGGTGTTGAGTTCTTTAACCCTTTCCAACCACCAAAGGCCAGATGATGTCCAATTGCCTGGACTCTGGAAGGTTCCTGCTGCTTGCTTCCTCTGCCCGGTTTAGGATGTGGTACCTGGCTGCTGCTTAACAGCAAACCAGTAAATACTGTTACATAAATCTGGAGAGGTCCACCACAAACTTCCAGTACTCATCCCTGCTGTCCCTAATACTCTTATCGCAAGGGATTCATTATAACTCCTACACTCCTTTGAGGAATTCCTGACCTCTTCCTTGGAGGGATTTTGGACTGATAGCCTGATTTGGGGTGAGGAAGGGCGAGGCCAGCTGGGTGTCTGTGGCTGCCCTTCCACTCCGGCTCGGCCGAGCCCGTTCCTCCTGCATGGGCTATGGCTCACTCTCAAAAGTGACTTTTGGTGTTCAGTCTGTGCACTGAGTTTTTCCAGGTCTCTCAATCCTGTACTTTCTTAACTTGTACGAAGCTACATGTTCAGAATCTCTTACGGTTCTTAGAAATTTGGGTTTCTATCTTTTTTTCTCCCCCCTCTTTTAATGGGAAAAGCTATAAAGTGAGAATTTCTGCTGCTGTTATCAGAAGAGCTACAGTTAAGACTTCTGCCTGAGATGGATTTTGCAGTGAATTGTTTGGAAGTTTGATTTCTGATAAAAGTGTCTCTGTGGAGAGGCTGGACTGAGCTCAGTGTACTTTGTCCCCAGGCATGGGCTGTGGAAACAGGAAAGTACCAGGAAGGAGTCGACGAGCCAGACCCTGCCAAGTGGAAGGCCCAGCTCCGGTGTGCTCTGAACAAAAGCCGGGAATTTAACTTGATGTATGATGGCACCAAGGAGGTGCCCATGAATCCCATTAAGATCTATGAAGTGTGCGATATCCCGCAGTCCCAGGGATCAATCATTAATCCAGGTGAGGGCTGGGTGCTGAGCAGGTGCTTGGCCAACACGGGTTCCTTTCTGCAGCATTAACTCTCAGGCTGCCTTTGTGAGCAGCAGAAACCAGCTGCTCTCTGTAAGCCTGGCTGGGCTTGACTGAAGAGGACTTTGAACCATCGTGTACCTGCACTAAAATGAATAAAGCTCCACACAGTTGTGTGTCCTCTGCTACACACTCCAATGTTTGTGATAATTTATCTGTATCCTCAGCTTTCTAGAATTGTATATTAAACTGAAAATGGTATGTTGTGCCAATCAGATTTTTCATTCTTTTACTTATACACAGAAAATACACAATATTGTTCAGAGCCAATATCAAGCTATCATCATTATTTCAAGAAATGCATTGCAGCATTTCACCACCAACCGACTACCCACAAGAATGTGCTTGTTTGCAGGTTCCACTGGCTCAGCTCCGTGGGATGAAAAGGATAATGATCTTGATGATGAAGAGGAGGAAGAACTGAATCAATCTCAGCATGTCCCTATCCAAGAGACATTTCCATTTCTTAATATCAATGGTTGGTGGCACTGACTCATGTATTGGTGAAGATATTTGTTTGTAAATTGGTGCATGCTGGAAATAAAATCTTGGTTGATTGAGGAGTTGTTTCCCTTTTGTAGATTCTCCGATGGCTCCAGCCAGTGCAGAAAACTGCAGCCCTGAAGCTGTGTGGCCAAAGAATGAACCTCTGGATATGGAAATGCCCCCAACTGCGCTGCAGCATGACTTCTTCAGCAGCCCTGAGCTCTGGATCAGCTCTCTGCCAAGTATGTATATGGATTCATAGTGCTTGAAAAAACCCCCGGGGTTTTGACGTTTTTCCTTTGGCTGCTCACTCGTGGAGAGCTGTGTGTGGTTTGAACACCCCAGTGAGTGTAGCGTGGTCTGTGTGATGTCTCTGCTGCTGCAGTAGGTGCAGAGGGCCAGGAGAAGCCACACTGACAGTTTCTCTCTCAGTGACAGACCTAGAAATCAAGTTTGAGTATCGAGGGAAGGAGACTGGACCGACCACGACTGTAAGCAACCCGCAGGGCTGCAGACTCTTCTACGGGGAGCTGGGCCCCATGCCAGACCAGGAGGAGCTCTTTGGGCCCATTAGTCTGGAGCAAGTAAAGTTCCCAGGAACAGAGCAGATCACCAACGAAAGGCAGAAGATCTTCACGAGTCGGCTGCTGGATGTTATGGACAGGGGACTGATCCTGGAGGTCAGTGGCCACGCCATCTACGCTGTCCGGCTCTGCCAGTGCAAGGTGTACTGGTCTGGTCCCTGTGCCCCTTCTTCCACCACACCAAACTTGATCGAGAGGCAGAAGAAAGTGAAGCTCTTCTGTCTGGAAACGTTCTTAAGTGGTAGGTAACTTCTGCTTCTGGAAAATAGCTTTTAGGTACTGGTCTGGGCACTTGGTGGNGTGCAAGGTGTACTGGTCTGGTCCCTGTGCCCCTTCTTCCACCACACCAAACTTGATCGAGAGGCAGAAGAAAGTGAAGCTCTTCTGTCTGGAAACGTTCTTAAGTGGTAGGTAACTTCTGCTTCTGGAAAATAGCTTTTAGGTACTGGTCTGGGCACTTGGTGGCACTGTTGGAAAGTGCGGGCTGCACTGAGGCTCAGCCTGGAGACACCAGTTTAGTTTGCTTGTGCATGGAACGTGGGCAGAGACCACCACTTGCTGACTTCAGTGGTCCACGGAGCAGGTGGGCATCAGAAGGAAATGAATGTACATTCATTTAATGCTTGGAGGGCCTTGCTTTTAAAGAAAGCTCTTCTGCAAGAAATAAGCTGTAATTGTGTATGTGTAAGAGGCAGCTCTGGCAAAGGACAGTGTGTAGGTGAGACCTGGGATGATACAATGCAGTGGGATGTGGTGGGTGTTCCGAACTGAAGGAGGACAACCCTGTGGCATTCTTCTTTTCTTCCTAGAGCTGATTGCCCATCAGAAAGGACAAATTGAGAAACAGCCACCGTATGAGATCTACTTCTGTTTTGGAGAAGAATGGCCTGATGGAAAACCCAGGGAGAGGAAACTCATTGTGGTTCAGGTAGGGGCTGAGGCTCTAAGTAACACGTGTCAGCCTTGCTGGGGCTGGTGCCTTGGCTCTGGAGCGATGCCCATGGCTACCAGAGACCTTGGTTGTGGTTAGTGACACCAGGAAACCCCAGTAAGGCTGGTGGGTTTTGTCACAGCAAATAGAAATGCTACTTGTGCTACTGCGAGTGAGCTGGAGGTTGTTGTGGAAACCACCACCCCCTGCATCCAGGGCAGGGGGTTCCTGTGAAATAACCAGAATATACCGTTAGGCTAAAACAAGTGCCACCTTCCTAAACAGGTCATTCCAGTTGTGGCCCGGATGATCTATGAAATGTTTTCGGGTGACTTCACGCGCTCCTTTGACAGTGGCAGCGTGCGCCTCCAGATCTCCACACCTGACATCAAGGACAACATCGTGGCCCACCTGAAACAGCTCTACCGGCTGCTGCAGAACCACCAGGAGGGGTGGCCCATGCCAGCCCCTGCCATGCACATGGCACAGCCGCTCCCAGCACAGTGACAGACACTGCTCTGCCCCGGGGTTTATCATGTTGTACATAGAGAAGAGTATTTCGTAAGTGCCTTGCCTGAATCTGAATAAAATCTGTAAATCTGGTCATCTCATTCTACTCCAGCAGTCTATGGTGCTCTTGTTTTGGAAGTGTTCAAAAGGGGATGGCAGGAATACCTCTCGCTGCTTCACTCTTTCCAGATGTTTGCTTAAGCATCCAATCTGTATAAAGGAGATTTTTCAATTCTGTAATATTTTTTTTTTAATCTGCTACTGCTACCTTGTATATAAGTACTTGATCATTTGGAGGGGGGGAATAATCTGTGCTTTATTAAAACTGCCTGGACAATACCACCTTGTCTAGTTTTTATTTTTCCCTTGAACTGGTGTATAGCTGGGAGGCTGGTACTTCCAGGGTGCTTTTTTCTAGGAATTTTAC
>VYZX01024217.1:428764-480299 GCA_013401335.1 Brachypteracias leptosomus
GCTGCTGGGCTACCCGGCATCGTACACCTTCACCACGGAGGAGAGCACTGAGAACTGCCTGGCACTGACACCACTGAGGGTGTTCACGGTCCAGGCCTCCTGCCCCAGGATAAGGGACGGTCACAGGGTCCAGATCTACTCCTTCAGCATCCCCGAGAGACTCTGCACAGAGCTGAAGGAAGTGTTGGACGCCTGGTGCCATGAGCTGAGGGAGGCCTTCAGCGCACAGAGTGACTTTGTAGATCTCCACATTGCTAACGAGGTGGTTTCTCTTCCAGTGGTTTCCTTGTAAAACACAAACAAACTTGAGACTTTTTGGTCTGTTTCTCACTTGCACCAGGGACTGAGGCAACACATCAAGTTCCTTTACTGAGGCTCTCTCAGGTCCCTGAGCACCAAAGGCTGGATTTTTATGATCTTGGGCCCTGGACCTCATAGGGCAGTTGCAAATCAAACATGTGCTTCCAGAAGAGCAGTGTGTGGGTGGACACACAGCTGTTCTGTGGCTTCCATCCGGACTGTGGAGTGTGCCCTGTAAAGTCAGGGTTTATTTATTTACCTCGAACAGCTGAGGAGTAATAAAAATTGGAACAACACAGTACTTTGAATTTGTGAAGTTTATTTGTCTCTGTTTACTACTTGGGCAGTGCACACACCTCCTCGTAGCTGAGCCTGCGCTTGAACGAGGGGGAAGTGCTGCTGTAAAACATGCTCAGTGCAGCTCTGAAAGGCTTTAACCCCCTGTCTCTGGGGGTTGCTGTGGTGCTGGCAGGGGAGGGGAAGCGGACATGTCTGTGGGAATGCCTGGCCAAGAGACAAACTGTGGGCCAAACTGGGCCTGGAGGGTGGGAGGTGACCACAGGAGATTGTCTGGAGTGAGACCAGCTCAGGATATGAACTAAACAGGCAGGTACAAAACAGAAGGTGCACTGTGGGGAGATGTGTTGCTGGTGGTGAAGCAGAAGTCAGTTCCTGCAGTGAAGTCAGTCTGTGAGAAGGTCCTTCATGGTCTGTAAGTTGCGAGGAAGATGGCTATGGCCATTGCTATCACTGCCACCAGGAGAGGGATCCAGTGACCGTGCTGTCTCTGCAAGGAGAAGCAAGTGTTACTGGGGAACTGCTGGGGAGAAGAAACTTCTCACCCCATCCCTAGCAAACATGTCATTCTGCACAGATAAATGAGGGAATTTTCCCCGGACCAGTCTGCAGCCCTGGTCCAGAAGCAGTGGGATTCGGGGCAAGGAACGTCTCCCACCTTTGCCTGCCTGCTGTGGCAGTGGTTGAGCTCATCCCGGCACTGGCGCAGCCTGGCCAGGCAGGAGCGATACTCCTCGCTCAGCGCCTCCAGCTCCCCGCGCAGCTCCCTGCACTGCAAGCAGAGTGAGGGGCCCTTAGCAGGAGGGGTCCCCTCACTGCTGGACCCCCCGAGAGTGGCAGGGTCCCCGCAGCAGCTGCAGCACTTCACCCGCGCGTGGGCACCGCGGGGATGGGGGGGGGTCACTCCTGCCACCCTCGTGTCCACAGGTACCTACAGGGAACAGAGCAGATGCTGCTGTTACTGGGGTGTGGGGACAGAGGCAGTGCCAGGCCTGCTGCAGACCTGCTTGGCTTTGCTGCCACCTTCCACATCCCATGGCAGAAAGAGGCCAGAGGTATTTTTATGGCTGTAGAAGCATGCAGGTCAGGCAGGAGATGTGGAGTGCAAACTTTGGCAGGGTTTACTTCTCATCCTGAAGTTCATTCTGCATTTCACTGCCTGTGAGAGCAACTGCAGAGTCCTTTAAACTCTCTGGGACATGGGACACAGGAGACAAGCACCTTGGTTGTGCTGCACAACCCCAGCACCAGAGGAGCACCTGTTTTCCTGAACTGCCGCAGGTGGGACCCTGCATGCTGGGAACCAGCAGGTGTGGAGCAGCTGTGGGAGGGGCTGCAGGACCGTTGGGCCCCCCCCAGGTGCTCCCGATTGCTGCGATTGTCCGCTAAAAACCCCTCCCCAGGGGTGCTGGGGGATGCCGGGGGGTGGTGGTGCAGGTACCAGCGTGTGGGACAAGCTCCTCTCCTGGGCTGCTCTGAGCTCTGCTGAGGTAAGTTAGAAATCCTTTTTTTATAGATATTTTTTAGTAAAACCTTGCTGTCTGAGTGCTGCTGCTGTTGGTTGGCAGAGGACGCGTTTTGATGGGAAAGAGCGTGTAAGAGGCTGGGAAGCTTTGGATTTTTTTGCAGCCGAGTTGTAAGGACATTGCTTTTGTCAGCAGAGCCTTTCTGTTATTTGCAAGCCTTTTCTTCTTCTTTTCTCCTTCCTTTGTGCTCAGGGTCCCAGCTCTTAAAGTGTGGCTTTGGCTTTTCCTAGTGAGACTGTGGGAGCAGAAATGGGTTTGTGGGGTGAGGTCTCAGCTGTGCAGCCCCGGGTGCCAGGCTGTGGGTGCCAGGCTGTGGGTGCCCTCCCCTGCACGCAGATGCTGTTGGGGGTTTAGGTGAGGCTGGTATCAGGATAAAAATCCAGCTGAGAGAATCCTCACAGGCAATACCACGTTTGGGTTACTTCTGGGAGCTTTGGTGTGTTGTGTTGAGTTGTGCTGCTGCTGGAGCACTTGCACCAGCAGCTCGTTCCCAGTGGGGAACTCGGTCCTGCCATGATCCAGTGACTTCCTCACCTCGTTCTCCTTTGCTGCAAGTTGGGATGTTCTTTTCTGCATCTCATCCTTTAGACTTTCTGCTCCCTTCTCCTTCTCCTCCTCCTCCTCGGGGAGCTCTAACAGAGCGTTTTGTTTTTCCTTGGTGGGAGTGAGAGGTGGTGTCTGCGTGGTGCAAACCTGGTCTAGAAAACAGGCAGGCTTCTGATGAGAAACAGGTCCTGGCTTTCGGTTTGCCTTAGATCTTGTTTACTCAGCACAGTTTAAAGATAATATTTGCGTGCTCTGCACACAGCAGAGGTCCCAGGAGCTGAGTTAGTTATCACAGTTAATCATCGTATTTCTAAGTAGCTGCCAGAAGTGGAGAGGAGGGAGAGTTAAAATGCCTCTTATTACTTTTTCTTTTTTTTTTCAAGTACAACTGTAACTGCCATTACAAACTGGAATGTATTTTGTTGGGAAAAAAATGGCATAGCCACTGGAGTAGAATTTACAATGAAATCCATTTATTTTTTTTTAAAGTGTTTGCCATTATAAATACACTTATGTTTTAATGTTAACTAGCAAAATATAATAACTTGCTTTGTGCAGCTTTAAAATAATTCTTTATTCTAAACCAATGTAGACTTCTCCTGGAGCCAGGCCTAAGGTCCCTGTGTCCAGGGAGAGGAGGGCTAGGTGGGGTTACAAAGTTTGCTGACCTTTCCTTTGCACTGTTGTCTCCTGGGTCTTCCACTCGTTGGTCTGGTTCTGTATCAGGTCTGTGAAGGTAAAAAGCCCCCATGACCATCCTGGTGCTAGTGCAGGTGTCTCACTCTGCGCGTCCTTGTGTTACTTACTGTGCAAGTGGCTGATGGTTGCCTCCAGTGTGACCTTCTGGTCTTGTTCTTTTTGTAATTTATCTGAAATAACGATAGAAGAAACCCAAGGTTGGTGTAAATCTCTGTGTCTTTGTGCAATGCTGGCAGCTGTCCCTTTCTCCACACATGGGATGTGAAGTGCATGTTGGTGGCTATGCTGAGCTCCCTTTGCTGAAGGGGTGTGCTTTTCAGCTCTTATTTGCCCTTCCAGTTTTGGCAACTTTCTCTAGTGTGCCTTACTATTAATTCATGGTTTATTTCAAAGCTGTTTATGTGAGACCTGCTGTGAAAATAGCACTGCCACTGTTTACTCTTCCTTAATTGTGTTTTAAAATAGATGTGTGAAGTATGTGTGAGTTTCCTTGCCTCTATCTGAGCTGGTACTTTAAAACACTATTAGCACATATTTATCTGCTGGTAATATCCACCTCCATGCAGCAACAACTCAGTCACAGGTGCTGCCTCACCCCCCAGGCGGGTTTGATGTTCTGTTTGTTGGGTCTGACAAGGATGCAAAAGTCCTCATCAGCTGAGGTCTCCATCCTTCTAAATGTCAGCTGAGGTCTCATCTTTGGTTTACTTTTTTTTCCCAGCTCTCCTATTCCATCCTTTATTCTAGAAAAGCCACTTGACTTCTCTGAAGTCCTTTAATCCAGCTGGAAACTACTTTAGGAGCCCTTTAGAAACCAGAAGCTTTGCAAGATGAGGTGTGCAGCACGTTCAGAGAGTGCCTGTGTGCTTGGCTTTAAGGATCAGGGCTTTAAGAGTATTTTCCTTATATCCTTGGTTCATTTGAAGGCCACCCTCCACCTTTCCCCTCCCCTCGATACCTTCGATAGCGCTGATGTGCTGAGCCTTGAGCTGGTTGTCCTCCCACAGGGCGCTGGCTCGCTGGCGGAGCGCGGCGTAGTCGCTCTGCAGGGCACCCAGGGCCTGCCCCAGCTGCTCCTTCTGTGCCTCCACCTGCTGTGGCCAACAACAGCCCTGGCATCAGCCCAGCCTGGGCACCCCGGCACGGGCATCAGCCCAGCCTGGCACCACAGCATGGGCAGCCCATCAGCACATGGCATCGCTGACTTTCCAGCAATGAAAGGCTGCCCAGAGCTGAGGACCACATTGCAGATGTGGCCCCTGTGCTTCATCAAATGGGCTTTTTTACACAGGGGTCCCAGCCCGGGGGGTTCCCTCCCTGCCAGCTGGGGCTAAGGTACCTGCAGGTCGCTTTGCAGCACGGAGAAGCTGTTCTGGAGCTCGGTGTGTGCTGTGCTTGTCTTGGCCAGTTCGGCTTTGAGCGTGGCGTAGTGCTCTTTCCAGAAGGCCAGGTCCTCTCTCGTGCCTGCCAGGCTTCTCTAGGGAGGAGAGCAAGGACCAGGGGTGGGCTGTGACCCACGGCCAGGTGGGACCATGCCAGGATGCTCTGGACAACACCCACAGCTGCTGGCATCGACTGGCCCCAGCGTGGGGCACCTCCTGCACCAGGGCTATGAGAACCTGTGTGGGGCTGATGCCATCTGATGGACAGAGTGAACATGGACAGAGGTTCACTGTGGAACTCGAGTTCCCAGCAGGATTTAGAAAGCTGGTGAGCTTTGGGATACAATTTATTTGTTCTGAAAGTACCAGGTAGCAATTTGTTTTGTTTCTCAGGATACCTCTTGGAGGAAAAAAAATCCATTTTCACATAAAAGAGCCACTCCAGGAAAAGCATCTCTGGAGACCTCATACTCTAGATGTCTGTGTGTGGGGCTTGTTTCTCTGGGCATGCAGAGCAGGGATTGGGAAGAAGGGATGGTGGAGATGAAGGGGTTACACCTAAAACTCTCAAACAGCATATTTCCCCAACTGTGCTGGTTTTAATAACCCGATGCATGGCTCACAAAATGAGCACAAGTTGCCACTAAGCTGCTTTGGACTTTGCTCAGTAGCTGAAAAACGGGGATTTTCTGCATATTTGTTGCTAATAGCAAGCTAGTCATTGCCCTTCCCCAAAACTGGGGGCTCTTTGCTGTGGTTTGACTTGATGCCAGGTGTAAAACATGTGACTTACCTGAGAGTTCTGCAGCTGCTGCTCTGTTTGGAGCTTGTCCTCCAGCATCTTCTGTAGAGCCTCTTTTGCCTTCTGTTCATAGGTCTGCTTCTGGTCCTCCATCTCTATCACGATCTTCTTCACACACTCCTTTGAGTAACTCTTTAAAGGAAGAATTAAAGTGCTCAAAGGGTCCTGCCTGACATTCCTAATCTTGCTAAACCTGAATATTAGCAAATCCAGAGTATGCAAATGCTGCTGCTAATATGCTGTGAAACATTGCTTCAGCAAAGAGGAAAAATCATTTTCAGATCCATATCTAGTAGATTGCTCTAGAAACTGGGACCTGACCTAATTACATGGCTCAGTATTTTGCTTTCATGCCTTTCTTCACCTGTGTTGGCTCCTCAGCAGTCAGACGTTACCTGGGTGCAGGCCTGCAGCTGATTTTCAAGTGCCCTTAGTTTACACTTCAGTTTATCTTCGTTGAGCTGACCCTGGGGGAAAAAAACAATGGAACTGGTGTGTGGATTATGAACTATAAAATATGCTCCCAATGTTTTGTTAGCTTGTGTTTTGATTCATTTTCTCCCTTTTCTTTATCTATAATATTGTGGCTAAATTGGGTTAAAGTCCCTTTAAGCTTAGGGTTGAAATGAGCCTCGTTATCTCAGAATAAATGAGATATAGGGGAAGTAAAACTCTGCATTGACAGACTCTCCTGAGGCAGTTCCAGTGGTTACTGAGCACAGGTCCTTGCAGCCAGGTGAGGGTTTCAGGTTAGTCTGGCAGGAGCAGAGCTGCCACCCAGCCCCTGCCTGCTGGTTCTTCCTTGCCTAAAGCTCTGGTTAGGGCTGAGCTCTCGTCCTGCTGGTTCCCTTAGGAAATAGGTTGGGTCTGCATTGCAACATTGACCAGTTGGGGAGGGGGATGGAGGGCAAGAGGGGATGATTCATTTTTCCTTATTATAATCTCCTCTCAGTCAGGCTGCTTGGGGTTTGTGAAACCAGACTGCATGCAAATTGAGAGAGAATTTCTAGCAGAGTTCACGTGGGCTGGTTTTCCCCCACCAGTGCTGAGAACACCAGTGTCCTCTCAGCTTGCTGCTGTTTGGAGTCAAGCTCCTTGATGTTACAGGAATAACTGTTAGACCCCAGCTAAACCAGACTCTCTGATGTCTTAGTGCTGTTTACGTTTGCACAGAAGTCAGTTTACAGTCTAAAGACTAAATCTTCCCAGTTGTTGGTACAAAGAACTACAGGCTCTACCCTCATAGAAAGTAGGTGGGATTCTGAAAAGCATTTTTATATATGAAATATTATGCCTGGTTTTCCTCTGCAGTTTCTTCTACTCTCCCAAGGTTTGTGTTGGAGGGTGGAGGTGGTGGTGTGGCCGTTGTGCACAGATGTAAATGTGCAAAGCACAAGGCAACAGAGCACTGGGCTCGTCCTACGCTGCAGAGCAGAAATGTGCTGGCAAACGCCTTTCATGGAGATGCAGCTTATAAATTGGCAAAAGAACACAGAGCATAAAGATTTCCCTAAATGGAATAAGCTGTCAGGGCTGGCACCAGAACAGCCTGGCAAGGAGGGGTGAGTAAGTGGCTGCACTTGTGGGAGGGCACAAGAAATGATGCTTCTGACCAGAGGAGTTATGTGAGCAAATCTTGGTCAAGCCCTTGTTGGAGATCATCTATGTGAAAGGGGCTGCTTTAAAAACCCCCAAACAGCTCCCCAGAACCACCTAACTGAACACCCCACCTGCAACTAAACAAACCAGGGAAAACCCCCCAAAACAACCCAACTCCAAAGCCACCATCATCAGAGGGGGGAGCTTTTCCTCTCTTCTGCAATGTCTTGGTGACACTGTTTGAACACAACTGGGGATCCCCACACTGAGCCTGGCAGGAGAGCTGGGCAGAGAGAGGGATGAGAGCTAACGTGCTCCAGTGGTAAATAGTAAAAATAAGTCTATATAGTAGTATTAACGCTCTGGAGGTGACCAAGAGCTTAAACTCTGCAGAGCCACAGGGTGCTTCCAAAAGTCAGGCTTAACTTCAGAGGTCAGGAAGGGAAGAAAAGATATTAGTGTAGTAATTTTCCTTCTTTAAGAAGAGAACAGCTTAAAATTACTTTTAATGATCATAACCAAGACTTACTTGGCTTCCTTCATCTGGCAGCAATTTTTAATCAAGTTTTACAGCAGATGGGGGATTTAAGGTACAGACCTGTGGTAGGAAGGTCTCTGTAACCTACAAGTAAAATCGTGGGAGGGGGAAGGAACCAAATGCTTTATCCCTTCAGTTTAACAACACCCTCATCCTCCTGCAGAGGATTCACTTGCTCCATTGAGTCAGAACACGAGCAGCACCTCAGAAATGACTCTGTGGCTGTTTCAGGAGTTGCTGATGCATCATTCATGTATATGCAATAAAATTTCTTTGAAACTCAAAACATTAGAAAGGATTAAAGAGACACCCAACCCTCAGTGTCCACAGCACAATGTTACGGTATCAGACCAGTCCATATCTCCCAGAGAAACCCCTTGCCCCAGCTGCCTCCCTCCCCAGGACCCCCTCCAAGCAGGCAGCATCTGCCTCGTTTGCTCCCTCGGGTCCAGGGAGTTCATTTTTAGTCTGAGAGGCTGAAGGGAAGAGGCAGCAGCAAAGTCTCTCCTGCAGCAGAGGCAGCAAAAAGCGAAGTGCACCCACCTGCTCTAACCTGAGGTTTCATGGCTGTTGCCTGCAGAGTGTGTCAGGGTGTTTTTTCCTGCTCATGTTATTTGAAGCAGCAAGTGAAGGCGGAAGTTTCTAACCACAAACCCCAGGGTTTTGCACCATCTCACCCAATCACTCGCTCCTCTGCCCTGACAGAACTTTCAAACGGCTGGTTTTTAATGGCACAGTGATCCGTAAATTAATATTTAATTTAATGATGAGTTGCATAAAATGCATCACCTTAATTTTAGCTCCTGATAGCAAAAAAAAAGCCCTTGGCTCAGTGCTGCCTGGAGGATTTTGTTTGAGGTGTGGGAAAATAGTTTAATGCAGGGTCATGATTTCACAGCACACCTGAGGCTACACAGATGTGCCAGAGCATGGTGGTGATGGGTCCCCTGAGCTGTTTGGGGTCCCCACGTGTCCCTGAAGGGAGCCAGGGGGTCCCTGGGGTGTGTGGAGGATGTCCCCAGGTCCTGGTGAGGAGCAGGCTGGGTGGCTGGAGCTCAGCAGGAGGCTGCGTGGGGGTTTTTAGCTGTTGTCTCTCCAGATTCAGCAGCAGTCTGTCTCTCCCCATCCCACCCAGCTCTTGGGTGCACCAGTTTGGCGCATCTAAAATTCTTGTTTTGGCCAAGGAGAAAAAAAAAAAGGTTCAAAATCTTTGAAACTTGTTTTGACTAGGAAAGAAAACTTGGTGCAAGATGGTTGGTTGGGTTTATTCCAATCTTTTTCCCCCACTTATACACTTCTGTTTCTTTCTCAAAAAGTGGGAAACACAAGTATAAAAAAACCCAACCAAACCTTACAGGAGAAGAGGGGTTTACGCTTCCTGTTGATCTGAAAGCAAAGTGCCTTTTGTAACAATCTTTGCGGGCAAAAAAGGGAAAAACTTTTAAGCAAAGTGACCCCATAACTTCTGAGTTTGTGTCCAACACTCCCTGAAAAGAAAGGTGAGAGCAAGGGGAGGGGCTGGGCAAGCAGCTACATCTCCATGCCTGCGAAGCACTGAAGCCAGGGAGAGGTTGAGCTTAGCTCAGAAAGAAGGGGAGCCCTGGGGGGTGCTCTTGGTTCTGCACACAAGCCTGGTCCCACCAAGGCAACCGTCCCCACCAGTCCCCAGGGATCTCTTCCTGCAGCTCTCTGGTACCTGCCATGATTTCTCTGATGCCTGCAGCAGTGTGGAGAAAAGCTCCTGCAAAATCACCATCTTCTGCTTGAGCAGCAGCTCCCGGTGCAGGGCCTCCTGTGGGGAAGGGGAGAGCTGGTCACTGGGGACCCCCAGAGCTGGTGGAGATCCCTGAGCTGGTGAGGACAACCTGGGTCCCCCTCCAGCTCAGGGCTTCTGCTGCTTGGGGGGTTTCAGGTGGGTCTCTGAGCTCAGTGGTTTCTCTGTAGGCTTTTTTGGCCACAGTAAAGTTGGGCATGCACCCCTGCATATAATAAATTTAAGAATTACTGTTGTACTTGCTGAGGACCTGCTTTCCCAGTGGTTACTTGACAGTATTTGGTCCCTACCTTGAGGTAGTTGGAGAGCTGCAGCATTTCCTGAAAGGGAAAGGCAAGTGTTTAAAAACAATAGATTGATCCAGTTTATAAACACTTCATGAACTGGCTACAAAACCCAAATATTTTGAAATAGAAGTGAAGCTAACAGCCTGTGCCAGGGCTGTGGGGAGAGCCTGCTGGGATCTCTTGGGTTGTGTTTTCCAGGGAAGTCAAAATATTTTCTGCAGCAACTTAGAGCATGGGAGTTGGGGATCTTTGCCATGTAGTGTGTGAAATCAGGGCAGCTATGGAATGAGAACAGGAGATACCCGTGGGACAGAAGCACCTCTCCTCCTATAGCAGGAGTGATCATTTTTGAAACTATAGAAATCTAGCATGTCAGAGATGTTATAAATGTATTTCACCTGCAGGAGTTCAAGGCTGGTTATTACCTGTGATTTGCTCACCTTATTTAAAACTGCAATTCCACAGCTGAAATAAAACAAGACAGGGTGTTATTGAGGTGGGGGCAAGGCAAGGTCTGCAGCAGGGCTGGTATTTGTACAGCAAAAGCTTGTGCTGAGGTGGAATCTGTGGGAATCCCAATTCCCAGCCCGGGGAGGGAGGGAGCACCAGCTTACTCTGTCTGCTGGCTCGAATCTCTCACTCCTGGTGTTGTCAGGGTCTGGGTTCCTGTGGAAGCAAAGCAAAGGGATGTGAGTGATCCCCTCCATCCAAGGGCAGTGAAGTTCTTCTGTTTGGGTGTCCATCCCTGGTCTCAGAGATGGGATCTCTGCTGGGATGGAGAGCAGGGGTTTAAACAGCAGCCAGTGACACGGCTCAATAGGGACAAGAGGCAAAGAGGAGCCCTGCTTAGGTAAACAGAGAAATAGAAGTTCAGGAGTCCTGCAGACTGAATTTATCCCCCAGGCCCCTGGGTAATGTGGGGCACTTAGAGGGAAGCCCTAGGGCAGAGCATCTGCTCAGCAGCTCTGGTTGTTAAGCCATGAACTGGGCCGGTTCATCCCTTCATGGGAAACCTGCAATCTGCCCAGGAAACTCAGCCTGGGATGGTAGAACTGAGGGCAGTGGGGCTGCTGGGAGGGGAGCTACCAGCTCACATCCGAACCACCTGATGGAGATGGAAAGGTGGGAGGGAAGTGCTGTGGCTGCTGTTGTGCTGGGAGCATCCCACACCTACCTTGGGTGTTCACAGAGGCACCTTGTCTGTGGATGGCTCCTGTTGAAGTGCTGAGGGGGACACTGAGGCTGAGCAGGGAGCGTGCAGGGGGGAACACGGGGCAGCTCCACGGGGGCTGGAATGAGAGGGCAGCTCGAGTCAGCATTGTGCCAAAACAGGCTGTGAGGAAGGGAGGGGAAGGGGCTGTGGCTGGGTCAGGCTTTGTATCTGCAGTGTCCAGGTGAGGAACATCAAGGAGATGCCAAGAAATCATGGCAAATCCATAAGGATCTGCTGCTTTGGCTGCAGCAGCTCCAGAGCTCTGCGAGGAAGTGGGAGAGAAGCTTCTGGGATATACTAGATTGGGACAAGGAACCCTCCAAAGTGTCTTGAGATAATTTTGAAATAGATGAGGACTTCTGGTGGCAGGGAGCTGGGTCCTGGCTTGTGTCTTTGCTACCATTTGGCTTTCTTGGAGCAGAGGTACCTGCTCTGCTCTGGCTTCCCCTGGGGCTGGGAGAGTGCAGTGCTCACCCTGTCTCCCCTCTGCCCCCCCAGCCTCCCACCCCATGTTACTTCTGCAGGGGAAAGCACCATGAATGGCTCGTGTGCATGTAAAGGCTTGTTCCAGATTCCTGCTGCCTAGAGGGTGGTTAAAGCTGGTGAAGCGAAGGGCAGCAGGAGGCAGGTGATTGCTCTGCTCACCCCAGTGCTGCCAAGGGAACTCGAGGGCCTAAATCATCTCTGTTTGACTGTCTCTGGGAAACCCCTACACTGAACTCATGATGTACCAGAGGAATCATGCATTTTGCCCGGGTATAAGTTTAGAAGGAAATCTGCCAGGGGTTTACAGCTCAGTTTGAGGGTAAAAATAACTAACATAAGTGAAACTCTGGTCTGCCAGCCAGGGTGTGGGTTGTACTTGGAGAAATGTCTGGTTCAGGGTTTGGAAAGCAGGAGAGGAGCACACCAGGAGGGGGTGACAGGGTTTACGTGTGCCCAGACTGCAGTTCATAAGGCAATGCACTTTTTTGTGCATTCCCACTTTGACTGCATTTTGATTTGGATGCCAGTGCTGCTGTGATGGGCAGACAGGCTGTGGATGCTTCAGTGGGTGCCAGCTGGAGCTGGCAGAGCACTGAGCTGAGCTCTGGGGGCAGGCGTTACCTGGAGCAGGATGGATGGTCTGGGATCCACCCGTGAGGAGAGGTCCTGGGTGACACCTCCTTTGGGCTGCTGTCCCGGGGGTGTCCGTCCAGCATCACTTGCCAGGTTCCTCCTCCTCAGGAACTCCTGCTGCCGGGGGCTCTGGGGTGACCCCTCTGCTGCCCTCCCGAGGTGTCTGCAGCTGGTCACGTTGTTCCTGCGCCGCAGGTTCTCCCGCGTCTCGTGCCGCCGCTCGCACTTCTCCTCGTAGCTCTCGTGTCTGGACCGTGGCCGCGCCTTCTCGGGCTTGCTGATCATCTTGGATGCTGCTCTGGGGTCCTCTGTCCTGATGAAAAGACACCATTTGAGTGAGAACAGATTATTTCTAAGCTTAATGAGTGTGAGGTGTTGGGCACTGATTCAGGAGTCCTCAAGTGATGGATGTAAGGCGTGTTGCTGGAGAAATCTGTTGTCCCTGAGCTTCCACGCGTTGGTTGTAAAGCCCCTTGTGCTGGTCTCACTCCTCCCTTGGGCAGATGCTGACCTGGGGGATGCCAGGAACAGAATTTCAAACCATTAACTCCATGAAGGTGGCCTCGCTGCCAAAGAATGATGCTTCCTCTGGAAGAATTCCTGTCCTGATAAAATAAAATCCCCTGTTCTTCAAGCAGATTCTTTTGTACATGGTGTTACAGCCCTTTAGCCAACGTAAAGAAAGCAGTAGCAATAGCTGCTGTTTCTGCAGTGAACTTGTAAAGGGTGCGTTTCTTTTGCCATCTTGTGGTAGGTGCAAGTGTGGTGGAGCTGTGGGGTGACTTTTCCTGCAATTGCATTTTTTGTCTTAGTGGTGGCTGCCCTTGCTGTGTGCACAGATCAGGAGCAGTGAAACCCTTGTGATGCTGTAGGGATTGGGGTTTTGTTTGTGTTTTATGTTAATGGCGTATCTGGCAAAGTCCCCGCAGGTCTGAGCACACCTGCTCTCAGAAGATCACAGCTCCAGAGTGGTGCTTTCTCTTACCTCCTGGTTCTCCCCTCCCTCCCCAGCTCCTGGTTCAGATGCCATGGAGCTCTTTGCCCCCTGCTTGTTCCCCTTTACTTATGTTGGCCAAGCTGTGACTTGTTCCTTCATTGCAAATCCAAGTGTAGGGTCTGATCATTACACTTAGGGATTCATTGTTAAGAAGTGCTGAGGAACTGGGGGCGCAGGCTCTTAAAGGTACCAGTTTGCATCAGGCATGAAATCTGCCTTTCTTTTTGGGGACTTTGTGGCTCAAACAAGGCGGTGGCCTGGCCAAAGGAGGAGCTCCTCTCTCAGCACTATTGCACCGTCTACATGTGCACACAGGATGTAGATATGAGACCTCCTCCCTCCTGCTGACCTCTCTGTACAGTTGCAAGCCACTAGTGCACTGGGTTTTACTGGTCTTGGGTCCTATTGAGTGTGTTTGGGCTTCTGCATCAGTTAAAGAGAAAGCTGAGCAGTAACTACCCACAACTGCTCTTCTTTTGTCCCCTTGAGGGAAAGCTGTGTCCCCCTCCTCTGTCCCCTCACCCTGTTGGCACTGATGAGGCTCATCATCCCCAGGCACATCCCATGAACGTTGCTGTACCATGACAATCCCACCATGCTCACCCAGGACCTTTCCTCCTGGTGCACACACACGTGTCCTGGCACAGCAGGGCAAGCTCTGGCCAACAGCTTCACACGGAGAAATGCAAGTTGGGTGCACACCAACACCCTGTGTTGTGCTGCCTTGGAGCTGGGAACGACCCCCGTAGAATGGGACAATGCCTGTACCTACAGCCAAGCTGCCCAAACTCTTCAGGACACTTTCAAAGCATTTTTCAACTACTTTTTCTTAATTTTAGAAGTGGCTCAATTGCATGTTCGTTCCAGACCTCTGATGTCCTGCTCAGTCCCTGCTCATCCAGCTCTTCCAGCTCAGCCCCTCTCCCACCTGGGCTGCCCAGCCTGTCCCAGCAGAGCCCAAGAGCAGCTCTGGTAACTTCGGCTAACCAAAAATGTGCTTTAAAGCAAGGTAAAGCTTTAAGAAACACACAGTCCATTACTCACCCCAAGCTGAGCAAACTGAGGCCTTTTTGACAAGCTAATACTCTTATTTCTTCCTTCTGTTACCCTAAATTACCCTCTCTAATTAACAGATGTGTCCTTTATCTTTGCTTTCCAAGCTGTTACACTTCTTGCTTCAAGGGAAACAACAAAAAAAAACTTGCTTCTTGCTGGTTCATGTTACAGCCTCCCAGTGTCAATCATGTAGGCTGGAATTGGGATGAAAAAAGAGGAAAAAAGGTGCAGGGCACTGCCTGCAGCACAGCAGCCTCCGCTCCCCGCCAGCCCTTGCCAGCCCCGCTGCTCAGGCACTTACCTGCCCGTGGGCTCCTGTCCTGCCCCTCGGCCGTGGGTGAGCAGAGGGTTATCGGGCACGGACACGCTCCAGCTGCCATGTTCGTGCCAAGCACCTCATTTTGCTGCTCTCACTCCTCTTCTCGCTCTGTAGAACAGGAAATGTTGCAGCCGAGCCCCGGTTCCTGTCTCTGCTCGCAGCCCGGCTGTGGGGTGTGGGGACCCAGCTCTTGGTGAGACTTGGGTTATCTTGGGACCCCAAAGTCTCCAGCTTCTCTCTAAGCAGAGCTAGCAATTATCTTTTGGGCCATCTTCCTTTATCGGTCTCCAACACGTGGAGGTTGAGCACCAGTTCATGGAGTTTCTTGTGGCACTCAGTGACTGAGTGTTCCCGAGCTGCTTTGGGGCAGAGAAATCCAGACTTAGGGAAGTACAGTAATGCTATTATTTTAAGGCTTCTTGCAGATTGGAAAGGGAAAAAAAAGTGTGTATCGGCAGCTGAGGAGAGGTCAGGAATGGCAGAAATTCATTAAGGTCTTTAGAGAAGTGAAAGCTGCGTTAATGCAAATGATGCAGGGAGGTGGGTTCAGCCAGCTGGGTGCTGATAAGGGTGTGTGTGGAAAAGGAACACAAGTAAAAGCAGAGATCTTGTAAAATAATGTGGGATTTATTTTTACAAAGACCACCCTAGAAGGGGTACATGACAAAAAACATTCCTGGTTCAAAGACCCTCTCATGACTTTGGGTGGTTTGTGGTGCTTGGCCCAAATCCTCGCTCTGGGCCGTGTCTCGGCTCCTTCCCACAGTGCTCAGCACCAGGGGCTTTGTGGCTTGGGGTGGTTGAGCAGGAAACCTGCTGGTGAGCAGGACACTGGGAGCAGGTTCTGCTGCCAGGAGCTTCTCTGAAGTGCCTCTTGGTTGGAAAAAGCCAGTTGCTGAGTTTGTTATTAAGAAGGACATTTTCATGGCCGGTGTTACAGGTTCTGGTGCATCCCAGGGTAGTCGGGGTGGATCAGCATTAACACCCCAGTCCCCCGTGCCTGGCCCAAGGTGTCCCGGTGCTCTCACTGCTCCAGGGGCTACATTCTTCTGACGTTTTCCACGTGGTAGCCACTCCTGATGAGGGAGTCGAGGAAGTCGGGGGCTATGGCCCTGAGGAGGACCAGCCAGCCCACCGAGCGGGGTGGGTAGTGCAGCTCCCGCTGGCGCAGGGCCCCGCTCCTGATGATCTCCAGTGCACACTCCTCCTTGGGCGCTGGTGTGTCCTTGATGACATGTGAGACAGCTCGTACAGCGTTCTCTGCAGGGATGGGAGAGAGGGAGCAGGGTGGGATGGGAGGGCTGCCACAGGCACCTCCAGCTCAGTCGGGGTGTCTGCAGCTTCCTCTAACAAACTGACCAACTCTGTGGATCACACCTACTGAGCAAGGGTTAGAATAGTTAATTCTAGTGGTACTATTCCTTTCCACCTCTTGAGTGACTCTAGGTGGAATCCCCACCTCCCCCAGGTTTACTGCAAGGATAACCAAGTCAAAGGTGTTGGGCCACACTGCTTGAAGAGCTGCAGTCTTGTCTCCACTGCTGATGGAGGATCCAGCAGTGGTGGTGGAGCAGCAGCCTGGTGGTGGGCTTGGCTTGTCTCTGTCTGGAACTGCACTGAGCCATGGGCCCCTGGTGATGCTGAGCTTACCTGTGTCGATGTAGCCCAGGATGCAGAGCGTGATGGAGACGTTGACCTTGTCCAAGATGAATTCATGTCGCAAGGAGCTATAGAATCCGTCTAAGGCGAACTTGGTTGCAGAATAGGGAACAACAAATGGGTTGCCAGCTTTCCCTGGAGTAGGACATAACATTAGGGCTTGTGTGCTGGGCAGGGACCAGGCTGCTTGGCTCTCCCTTCCTCTTGTCCTTCCAGTAGCTACAATACTGTGATTTAGGATGGCTGAGTAATTGCTATGGATGCTTGAGAGAAATAAAAGCAGGAATATTTCAAATGTAACATATGGCACACAATGGCATGAAGTACCTTCAGTTGTGGGTGATGCTGTTGTATTCTGGCATATAGAGCAAAGGCACGTGTCATGTGTGGCCCTGCACATGAAATAACTTGCAGTGTTGTGCCTTCAACTGCAATGCATGAAGGTGACCAGTGGGTGCAGAGAGACAAGTGGGATAGGGCATAGAAAAAAATCCTCCAGAGGACTTAAATTGTGCATCCAGGATATAAATCAGCAGGGAGGGTGGCTCTACCTTATGGTCCTTATTCTGTCTTAATGAAGAGCTGCAGCAGGGATGCTTTGCAGGCAGAGAAAAGGACATGGGCCCAGAGAACCTGATCCCTCGTGTGCTCACCTGCTATGGATGAAACCACCACGATGCTGCCCTCGCTCTCCTTCAGCATGGGCAGGGCAGCCACGGTCATCGCCACGTAGCTGAGGAAGTTGATCTCCAGGAGCTTTCGCACGTGCCCAACGTCCCCATTGAAGAAGTTGAAGTAGCTTTGCCCGATGTGGTTTAGGATGAGCATATCAAGGCCTCCTGCAAGCAGAGAATGTTTGCTGTTGGCAACTGGCATCTCAAAACAAAGCAGCTTCTTGGTGACAGGGATGGCCCCAAAACTTAGCATGGGGCACGCTGGGGAGTGAGGAGGGGCAGCTCCTTGTCACCTACCCCAGGTGTTCTCAGCCTCCTTCACCACCACGTCAGGGAATGTGGTGTCCTCCATGGAGCCGCTCACGTAGCGAGCGGACGCAGCACCCAGCTCAAGGCACCGCTCCACAACCTGCAGCGACAGCCAGAGAGGTGTTGGTGGGTGAACACCCCTCCATGGACCCCCCATCCCACAAAGACTGTTACTGTCTTAGGGCAGATGCAGCACATCTCCTTGTCCTGCTGGAAACTCTCCTCCCCTCACAGAGATGCGTTGCTCAGAGAAGTGTTTCTGGTTGTGGAGTTAAAGGCACATCTGTGCTAAATATTTAGTATTTATCAATGGGGATATGACTGTCGTTTTGTTTCTGTTGTACATGGGATGCAAAACCAGTTCAGACTTTGAGAAAGGGCAAGGGTTGATCAGACCAGGGCTCCAGCAGGAAATAGTGTTGCCCTTGGTGGCGGAGATCAGAATCTGCAGCTGAAAATCGTGGAGGAAACTGCTGTGTTGTCAGCACTGGAAAAGCAATTTGTTGAGGTGGGGGTGTGTGTGTTGGAACAGGCTCATGCTGGGGTGGATCTGTGGGGTATCCAGCACCCCCACGTGCCCAGGCTGGGGTGAATGCCTGTGTTCTACCCGCCTGTGTGGTTCTGAGTTGTAAATGTGCTCTGCCAGCCCGGCACGCTCTGCTTGCCATTTACTTTCTGCAGCTTGGCCTCGGTCCGAGCGGTGAGCAGCAGGTGGGCTTCCATCCGCGCCAGGTGATAGGCCATCTGCTCCCCGATGCCGCTGCTGGCTCCCGTCACGATCACCCGCTTCCCCCGCAGCATCTCTGGAGAGGGGGGCACAGGGCTTGGAGGAGGCACAGCCCACACCACCATGGCTCCTCTGCCCCCACTGCCCCTCGTGCAGACCCCACTGGAGTGTGGTCACTAATCCCAGTCTGGGGGGGTGTGGTGTGCTCTGCCTCCAGCCTGGTCTGGGAGTGGCTTTTGGGAATGGTGAGAGTTGGCTATGAAAAGGATTAAATGTATAAAACAGAAATCTGCATGTTTCCTAGATAAATCACTGGCTGAGATCAGGCACTGTGAGTCCCAGCAGACCCAGCAAAATCCCGTGAGCTCTCCTGTGTGGCACAGGGTGCTCTGACCCCTGTGCTCCCCTCCAAGCCCTCAGCCCCCCCTGCTCTGGCTTTCCCAGCTGTGCTTTGCCCATGCTCTTCTGCACAGGCACCCGCTGCCACAGGCTGCAGCCTCCCTGCTTGCAGATTTAAAGTGTGTTTTTCCAGTGACTTACCTTCATTGAAATTCTCGGGTGCTGAATAAAAGTAAAAGGCCATTGCCAGTCCCAGCAAGGGGATGAAGACCTTGAGGAGCAGCCCCATCCCTTTGCAGAAGCACAAGCAGGAGTGAAACTCCACAGCTCTGAGGTGGATGCAGCAGTAGGTTGCAAACAGGGTGGGGAGCGATAGCAGTTTTCAACTGGTTCTTATCTTGGACAAGTTTGCTGGTATCTGTTGGACTTTTTCTTTGTGCTTCCTGTGATTTAGCAAACATTAACCTACCGGAGAGCATTGCTTTGGACTTTAGGCTCTCCCTTTGCACCCTTGCTCTGCCATGAGTTTCAGGTGTGGCTTTTGAAAGCATTCAGGGAAAGGTGTTGAAAAGCTTCTGGCTGCATGGAGCAGTGGGTGTGTCATTTGGTGGCTGCCTTTGGGGCTGGGACACCCGTGTCCCCTCAGTGCAGAGCATCTTCCCCTCTCTGTCCTTGTTTAAAACAGAGGCATCGCTTCCCTTCCTCGTTGATTGCCCCAAGGATTTACTGACAGCAATGACCACTGTGGTACAGGCTTATCTGGAGAGACCAGGGCTGGCAGAGGTGGTGCTTTCAGACCTTTAGAGGTGCTTCTGGCTTATCCTACCTGCTGTCACCATTGGTGTAATACTGACAGTTTGTTGGGTGGCTTCTTGTACCTAAAAAATTCCACTCCTGTCTTGAGGAATCCACTGATTGCAAAAGGCAGCAAAAGAGCCAAGCGGGTGGATAATAAAGATCTTCAGCTTTCACAACCATTGCACATCGCACTGCTCAGCATCTGCCTGGGCATATGGCAAATGGGCTTGGGAATAATTTCCTGAAAGAGAAAGTTTAAAGGGCAGACCCGCCCCCCTCCCCGTGTGTGCCTGTTTGTGTAGGCGATCTTGGGATTAGAACAGAAATGCCAGTTCCTGCTTTCCCTCAGAAAGCAAGGAGCAAAAACTGATCCTGGGAAGGGGTTTGGGCTGGTTTTGCATTGCTTGGTCTCAGGACAGGGAGCAGTTGGGGCTCCAGCTATAATGTTTGTGTAGGATTTGGTTGTGGTAAAAACTTGCACTATGTTTGGCCACTGAGCTAACAAAAGAAATAGGCTACGAAGTTGTTCCTAAAATGAAATAATGAAGGATTCTTGCAAGGATTCCACTTTCTGCAAAAGGCCAGTGGAGCTGTGCCTGTTTACAGCAGCGTTTGGCAGTGGAGAAAGGGGATAAGAAACCCACAGAGCACACACACCTGTTAGTAAATGTCATTTAATGATGAGTTTGTTCCTACTTTTCCCTCTTTCGGGGCAGGGAAGGGGCCCACCCGGGTGAGATGCTGCAGGGGCTGGGAGCTCCCTCTGCCCCCCCTCGCACCGCAGCCCCCTCTGAGGCGGTACATCCACTTAACCACGCAGCTAATTACCGGCTCACAGGCGGCAAGCCCGCCTGCCAGGCCCTTCCCCACCGCCAGAGGAGGCTGTCGAGCCGGCGGCCGCCGCCGTTAAGGTCGAGCCCATTAGCGGGGAGGGCGGTGCCGGGGTGCGGGGTGGTCTGAGGCTCTAGTTCCCCCCCGGGCCGTCCAGGCGGTAGCGGCTCCGCACCAGGTAGTCGAGCAGCTCGGCCGCGCAGTCCCGCAGCAGCAGCGGCAGCCGCGTCGCCCCGTACCGGTAGTAGAGCTCCCGCCGCCGCAGCGCCGCCCCCTTCAGGATCTCCAGCGCGCACTCCTCCCGCGGCGCCGGCAGCACCCGCAGCCGGTCAGCGGCGGCGCGCACCGCGCTCTCTGCAGGGGCGGGAGCGCGCGTCAGGCGGGGGGGGCGCGCAGAGAGCAGGAAGGGGTCTGGGGAGGGAAGGGCGGGGGGGAGAGGCGGGGTGCTGGGGGCTTGGGGCAGAGAACCAGCTGAGGGGGGTCCAAGTCCTGAAGGGGACCCGTGGGGAGCAGCAGCCCCAGGGTCCTGGGAGAGCAGAACCGGGGGACCCCCAGCCTGAGGGGTTTGGGGTGGGGAAAACCCGAGGGGGTCCCGGGAGTGAGTCAAGGGGCTGGGAAAGTTGGGTTGTATTGGTACATGCGTCCAAACGGGTAGATTCACAAATCTGGATTCCTCTCTGCTGCCCGGGTCATGCACCAGCGTTCCCATCCCTGCTGTTGCATCACGATTAATGGGAGATGGGCGGCTGGCACTGCCAGGGCTGGTAATTAAAGCATAGGCTGTGCCAGCCTGCACGGGATGGTGGCTGGGTTCATGTGGTGTGGGGAAGAAATGAGCTTTGAGACTTTTTTTTTTTTTGGTGGAAGAGCAGATCTCCCAAAGCTGGAGTGTTTGTGTGTTGGGCTGGAGGGGACATGGCAGCAGAGGAGACAGGGGAGAGCTGGTGGCAGAGGGAGTTGAAGGGCAGGGAAGGGAGCTGAGAAGGTGCTGCTGGGTCAAACAGTGCTGATCTTACCTGTATCGATGAAGCCGAGGATGCAGAGTGTGATGGAAACGTTAATGCTCTGAATAGTGAATTCCTGCCTCAGGGAGCTGAAAAATCCGTCCAAGGCAAACTTCGTTGCAGAGTAGGGGACCGTAAATGGAAACCCAACTTTACCTGGAGATGGAGTGATGTTCAGTTAGAGCACAGAAAGCTGCTCTGAATGAACCTCTGCTTGGCCCTTCATCAGCTAAAAGCATTTTACCCAAAAGGAGTTTGCTGTTAGTGAAGGGTCACCCTGCACCTGAACCAGCAGCGTTACAAATACTCCCATCAGCTTCCAGCTCTTCTAAGGCCAAACCAGTGCTCATGTCTCTGCTCAGGGTATGAACAACCCATGGTCACTGTGACACCCTCAGTGGGGAGATTTTAAACTCTTGTCTCTGGATATGGAGCTAAACTGATCACCATGGATGAATGAAGACTGGGGCTGTTGGTGGGAACACCTGTCAGGAGTTGTTTCCTGTCTTAAGGGAAATTTACAAGAGTCACATGTTTTTGTGAATGGAGTCGGTGGGTTTCTCAGCGGGGCCTTGACCCACCGAGCCAAGGTGAATGGTTGGAGACCGAGGCATTGAGGAATGCCCGTATTCTCACCTTTCCCTGTGAAATGGGGTGTGTGAGCTCTGCTGCTCTAATGAGCCTGACACCAGGGTGTGGGGTTTAATTACAGAGCTGGGATGATTGGATTGCATCAGAGAGCAAATTCCATTGAGAAAATGGAAAGAACACCTGGCTTTTGGTTTGGGGCTTTTCTTGAGTACGTTAGCAGTAACGGCTCCTCTAGGATGCTTGGGGTCTCTGCATGCTCCTTATTCCTAACAGTGTCTTTGAATCCCATGGCACCTGCCTCGCTCCCCACTCACCTGCCATGGATGAAACCACCACGATGCTGCCCTCGCTCTCCTTCAGCATGGGCAGGGCAGCCACGGTCATCGCCACGTAGCTGAGGAAGTTGATCTCCAGGAGCTTTCGCACGTGCCCAACGTCCCCATTGAAATAACCAAAGTAGGACGTGCCAACGTGGTTAAGAATCAGCATGTCCAGGCCTCCTGCAGGCAGAAGAGCAGGTGTGAGTGCTGGGTGGGAGAGGGTGACAATCAGCAAAACAGAGCCTGTTCTGGGAGCAGTATAGATGTCATAGGAAGAAATTAGGTTTTTGGGTCAGAGCTGCGACCTGTCATCTCTGGAATAATGATATAGTCCAGATAGTAGCTGCCGGGAAAAATTTTGTGCTGATTTTTTATTTTTTTTCTGGTTGAAAACACAAATAGCATGGCACAAGGGAGATCACCCTTGAGTTTGCCTGTGGGCGTGGGGCAGGAGGACTCCCCACAGAGCTGAAATCTTGCATTTCTGCAGCCGTGACCCATGACCACAATAGCTACAGGCCTGATGGATGATTTCAGACCGTGGTAGCTGGGGGTGATGAAATCAGGATGAGGATACTGGAACAGGATGTCCCAAGGGCACAGAGCTGAAGTTGTGAGCACAGTTTGAGCTGGAGTGATGAAGCTGGGTCGAGGACTGGGACCACAAAGGGCATAATCAGGAGCAGTTCTTTCCCCCCTCACCCCATCTCCATATCTCCATGCAAAAACCAGCATGGCCAAGGTGCTGCCATTTAGGAAGCAGGCTGTAAACGTACCCAGCAAAGTCTCTGCCTCCTTCACCACGTGCTCAGCAAAGGCCATGTCCTCCATGGTGCCGCTGACGTACCGCGCAGAGGCTGCTCCCAGCTCCAGGCACCGCTCCACCACCTGCCACACCAACACCACAGGTCAGAACCCCCTTCCCTGCCCCAGGAAGCCTGGTATGGTAGCAAAAGAGGGTGTCTGTGCTCCCCACGATGTGTCCCCACCTTAAAACAGCGGTTTGGATCTTCAGGAGTGTGTTTAGAGGTTGTTAAGCTTCAAAGGGAGCCTGAAAGATGATGCCTTTGGTAAATGCATTACCCAAGGCAGTCTGGCTCCTGATGAGTGCAGCCTGGGCTGGAATTGGTGTGTGGGGTGAGCAGGAGCTTGTCTGTCACTGCAGAGGAATGAGGGTGTGTGTCTGGTGGGAGCCTGTGTGCACAGCAAGATGTGTACATTGCTAAGCAAGTTCAAATATCACACGAGGGGCTGTGCAGAGTGTGTGTGTCTGCAGGAGAGGGGTTTGTGCCCAGAGGAGCCCCAGACAGCACAAGTGGCTGTACCCGTGAAGGTGACACTGCCCATCTGGTGTCTGTGCCATGGCAGCTACATGTGCACCTATTCATGTGTGTACCTGTGATGTGAGATCAGCCTCTCTTTGTGCACTGTCATGAACACGTGTGTGTGCGTGTGCTCAGCTTGCCATTTACTTTCTGCAGCTTGGCCTCTGTCCGTGCTGTGATGAGGAGGTGGGATCCCATCCGGGCCAGGTGATAGGCCATCTGCTCCCCGATCCCAGTGCTCGCGCCGGTGACGATCACCCGCTTCCCTCGCAGCATCTCTGGGGACCAAGGCACAGGCATTTAACTTATCCAAACACCATAAAAAAAACCCCAATCCCCTACTGCCCTTCAGAGTAAGTAGTTAATTGGAAGCTGAAGGAGCCTGCAAGTGCAAAGCGCCCGGCACCAGGAGGGCTCTTCTGCCTGCTGGAAAAGGCTGTTGAGGAGCAGCTGCAGCTCCTTGGGATGCAGGGACACGGGGACAGCACTCGACTCTTTCAGCAGTTTTTTCTCCCCCAGTCACAACACAACTTACAAACACCTCAACTACTTCTTAATAAAAATAACCCGCTAAGTACATGTTTCAAAAGTTAAAATCCAACATTTAAAAGTCACGTTGATAAATTCTTTGCTAGGCACTGGACAAGGGAGCGTTCAGAGCCCACTCCATCTCAGCCCCTGCCTCACCTGCTCCCTCGGGAAGGATTTCTGCGTATTTACTTGATTTCAAATCTTTGTTAAAACAACTTTCCTGTATCAGCCATCACAGGAAGACTTGGACATGGTTTGGTCCAAGCTCTCTACAGTTTCTATACAAAACACCCAAATGTGGCTTTAATATTTTCCCTTAAAGACAGATCCACTTTTAATACTTACCCGGTTCGAAGTTCTCCCTCGTAGAATAAAACCAGAAGGCCAAAACCAATCCCAAAAAGGGAATGAAAATCTTTTGCAACGGACCCATCCCACTGTGGAGCCAGGAAATAAAGCATGAAAGAGAAGGAAAGGAAAAAAAAAAACCCTGTGCAGAGCTGCTCCAGAGGGAAGCAGCGATGCCAGTCCTTTAAAAACCTGTTGGCAGAGGAGCCGCAACTTCCAAAGCACCGGAAAATCACGGATGGATGGATAAATGAAGCAAACCCTTTGATTTGCTCCCTGCTGGAGCTGGCGACCCTCGGCCTAACCAGCAGCTCTCTTTGGGTCCTGCCCGGCTCTTTTCATATTTCCTGTCCTATGTTAAAATGCAGAATTCTGCACAACACCCTGGAGGAGGTGTGTCTTTGCGGAGCAGCGTCAAGTTTCACTTCAAGAACATCAGAGGCAGCCGAATGCAGGTGGTTAAACATCATTTTGTATTCCTGCTGGCACCTCTGTGGGTGTGAGGAGATGCAGCCCAGGTTGGGTGGCTCGCAGCGGGTCAGGCACTGGGGGGTGACTGGGGGCTGCTGGGGTGGGGGGACATGCAGCAAAGGTCCTGTGCTCCCCAGGGCATTGCTGCTCTGCACCTCAAAGAGCTGCCTGCCTGGGGATGCTGGGCAGCAGGGGGGCAGCAGTGTTACCACCCCAAACAGCTCCAAAAATGGTTTGCTCAGGCAAGATTTTCTATTTTCTTTTTGATCTCTATTTAACGCCTGTGAGCAGATGAGGGATCAGGGGCTGAGCTGAACCTGTCACCAGGGTGCAACCACCCCAGCTCTAAGGGCCATTTGGACACAGGGAGGTTTGCAGTGAAATCCTGGATGTTGTATATATGGATGAAATCCATGGTTCCTGCTTTGTTTTGCAGGGGCTTTGTTCTTACTTTTAAGCAAATTCAGCCCGAGGAAAAATCCAGCAACATCCGTTAACTCCCTGGGTCTGGCAGCAGCAAATCCAATCCCATCAGTCTTGCACAATAGATATAAACTATGTTCCAGCTTTGGCCTGGTGCTGGGATCCTCATCACAGGGTACCAGTATGGCTGTGGGACGTGGGGTGGGGATGATGCAGGAGCTTTGTGTGCTCCTGGAGCATCCTCTGCCTTCTCAGTGGGGAAAGCTGTGTTTACTGGGATATGAGCCTGGTCTGCAGCACAGGGGCTGCACCATGGTCTGATGAATGCTGTGATTGTCCCTCTCAGACCCCTCTACCATAAGCAGTCAAAAATTATTTACATAATTTTTTTTTACTCTATTGCAGCTTTAAAATAAAGATGATTTAATTTGGTGGCACTCCTGGTTAGGGTGGTGGAGCTCTCTGGAATTGCTTTTACTCGATAGATGAATTTTTTTTTTTTCTTTTTTGCCTTTCTCCTTCAGTCTCAGCTTTCCCTCTGATAAGAAGCCCTCAATTGGTCAGATAACCCCAGTCCAGTCACTCTGGCTTGTGCTGTCTCCCTTTGCTTTGTACTTGAGTTGTGGTCATGGAGCAACCGTTTCATTGCTTGGCTTGAACAAAACCTGCACCAGCTCAGCTTAGCTCAGCTGTGCTCTCAGTGTCACCAGCAGGGAGAGAGGCTCTTTTGGGTACTGTCATTTACTACCAGCGTTAGGATAAAGCAGTAACTGTCGACCTTTGTGCCCCTTCCACGAGGTGTTGGAAAGGTATCGTGTCCTTTGTGTTGGAGGGGGGACATGAGGCTGGAGGTAGCCCTGGGACTACCAGACCAAACGCTGCCCTTGTCCTGCTGGTGTGTGGTTTAATGAGAATTGCAGGGTGGTTTGGGGTTTTCCTGTGAAACAAAGCTGATGATAAACAACGGAAATACTGAATATTTTGGACATAACTTAGATTTTTTTCTTTTATAAAAGAAAGGGTTTTGTGTGTGTGCTATTTAAGGTGTCCTGGGTGGACATGCAGTGCGGGGGGTGCTGGTGTGGTCCCTGGGGTGCTGGGGGCTGGGGTGGCCGCAGCAGCTGCTGGATCTGTCCCCGCTTTGCTGCCAACGTGGTTTCTCTTGGCAGCCGGTCGCCCTTCCAAGGCACTGCTGCTCCTTGCTCCCACTCACAGCTTTTTCTGGGTTTGTTTTGCTCTGTGCAACTTAAGAACTTGTTTTTTAACCTTTTCCTGGGGTGGGAAGAGGCAACTGTGGAGAAGTATTTTCAGACCTGAGCGGGTCCTGGCCCCTGCTGCCAAACCTTGGTGCCTTGGCAGGGGGAGCCCAGCCCTGGACCAGCGAGGGGGAACCCCAGGGTCAAGGGGGAGCAGCCTGCTCCTTCTGAAAGAGTTTAACCTGAATTTTCCTGGTGTATCCCCCTGCTGCTGATCCCTTCTGCACCACTCATCTCTTCAAAGCGAGTTTTTCAAGAGGTGATGCTCGGTGTTGTCATAACTGCTCTGCTCAGGGGAGGTTCTTCAGTTAGTGCTGCTAGGAGCTCACCTGGAGGAAACAAAGGCGTGAAGGGAACCTGTTCTGACAACAAACTGGTGGAGGGGAGCTGCTGGAGATCCCCTGCAGTGCCCCCAGCTTCACACTGCCCTGGGGAGCACGTTCTGGGGTAGGGCTGGGGCTTGGGCAGGTTTCTGCATGCAGCTCAGGGACTCAGAAGCACTTTGCAGGATTTTTTTTGCTGTTTTGAGTGATGCTTGGCTTTTTTCAACCCATTACCAAATCTTTGTTAAACGCAGAGGATTTTCCTTCCCCCTCTCCCCCGTCTTGCTTTCCTTTATCACACAGACACTAAACCATCATATCTCATACCCAGCTCTCCCAGCACACTTTACCATGAGCACAGATCTGATTCTTTCTTTCCAGATAAGGCTATCACTGTTTCAAAGGGCTGCCCTTAGCTATCCTGGCGTGAGGCTGATGTGCACATCAAGGGGATGCTGGAGGGCTGTGGCACATGTATGTTTTCCAGCACAGCTCCTGGGGATGGCCTGGGGACAATGCTGACATCTGCAAACGTGGTATTTCTACTCACTGCTGGCTTAGAGAAAATACTGTGATGTTTAAGCCGTACCTAAGCACTAGATTAATTTTGTTTCCTGTGTGAACAGATCAGGAATTGCTGCCTTGGTATTTGATTGTTGGTCCTGTGGCTGCTTTAGGTCTTGGCTGCTCTCCACGTTCCCGATGCCCTTGGTGTTGGGTGGCAGAGGCTGATATGCTTATCTGGGCCCCTAATTATAGCCTGGCAGATCTCGAAACATCCAGAGTCTGAACTGCAAATAGCGAGTGAGGACTCTTAAAGACATTTGGTTCATGCCCTTGAAGAGATTGGCCTGTGAGGGAGGGCTGCTGGCTTTTAGGTGGCCTTCAACTCCATCTGATGAAACCCTGGACAGCAGCTCCAAGCTGAAATAAGATCTTTGCAGAGGTGTTGCAAGATAGGTACAGGCAAATACTCCCCAGATCTTATGCCAGCTACAATTTTCCTGAGGATTTAGTGCACCAGGAAAATGTCACACTTAGAGGTTAAAGTAAACAGGGTTCAGACAAGTCTTAAAAGAAAGAGAATAACAGAAATCAACCTCATGTGACACTCAGCAGTTTAACCCACACCTTGGCCAAGGTGTAGCCCGAGAGCGTATCCCTCAGGACTTTGGTTTAACTTGATCTTAAATGCTTCATATGCTTCTACAGTGTGGCTTGCCTGAGGTGGCCTTACTGGTACTGACTGTACATCTCAGTCCATCTGGTTGCTGTCTGGTGTATCCCTGCTTATAATTAACATTTTTCTTTAATTCATACATGGGCTTTGAGAATGGCTCCGCTGTGCTCGGCTGCCAGAGCCTGGAAGCTGTTTGCTGGTTGCAGGGGATCATATCTGTGGTGGTTGTGTTGGCCAAGGCTTTCTGCAGCATGTCTAGTGTTGAAATACAGATGTGATGGGGCTGGGATAGGGGCTGGAGAGTTGTGCCGTGGTTTAAAGACAGGAAAGTTTGCTGAAGCCTTTTAATTTACTGCATCTGGCAAGCCTGTCATTCATCATAGTTACAGTGATGTTAAATGGGTTACTAAGCCTCATGCACTCTGGATTTATCCTTGTGTGGTTAAAATAAGACTTTATATAGTTCCTGTGGTCAAATCAGCCATTGATACATGTCTGCTTCAGCACTCTGCAGAGAGCTGGGCAGTATCAGTGCAATCTGCTGTGGCAGTGGTAACACACAGGGCTGACCCCCGCGCTGCCCTCTCGGGGTGAGAGGCAGGAGGTGGTGACCTCTGGGCTTGCGTTGCGTCAGCAGGCAGGAGATTGGCTTCTGCAGGACACGATTTTACCGAGTTGGCTCCAGAACGGCCGGCGCAGGGCCTGGTTTATCTGTCTAATCCCCTTAGCTGCCTTAGGAGCAGCTATTTTGACTGTTCCACAAACCTCTTTGATTTAAGCTCATAAACTCTGACTGGATCACTGTGGAGAGCTCCAAACCCAGAAGTGGTGGAGCCCCTCCTGGACGGGCTCTCCTGGGTCTTCCTGGTCACCGCTGGACTTGCAAGTGGGGCTGCCAGAGACCAGCTCCATCTCCTCAGCTTTAACACTTTCCCTTTCCCCCAGGGCAGGGTGGGACCCTCACAACTTGTAGAGAAGGGCTAATCCTGGGCACTGGTGTGTGATGGACAGTTTGCAGCTGCCGTGGACAGACGGGACTCCCGGCTCAGTTTAATCAGACCGTGCCAGAGCTCAGACCTGGCAGTATCTTCATGCCTGGCACAGGCACAGACATTCAAGTCCCTGGTTTCTCCATGCACCAAGGAATTCCAGGTCAGCCTTCCTTGTCCTTGAGGCCATGCTGCAAATTTATAACCTGCTTATAGCTGGACTGGGGGCGATGATGGACACTCATCAGATGGAGGCTTTCTTCAGGCCTGAATTCTTTTGATTTTGCCCATGAAATTTCCATCGGTATCTATGAGGTGTTGGATTGTTCAGCCTTGGCAGAGCCCAAGAGGCTGGATTATGGACTAAGAGAAGTATTTATCAATAGCTGTTTGTAATTTACTTGAACTCTGCTCTTTTCCCCATGGGGAGAAGGTGCGTTATACTCAATTGGAAGCTCAAACAGAGTTTCTGAGCAGACTCGGTAGAATTCCTCCTCCACAATGTGCTGCTGGGTGTTTTTAACAGGAAATAATTGTCAACAAAATGAATCCCATGGTAATGCATTATGAAAATGTGAGGGTGAACTTCAGCTGCGTTCTTGTATTTTCAGGTTCTGATGTTAATGTGGGAGCTCAGGGAGGAGTGATGCATCCAGCACCCGTGTCAGGCAGCGCTGCTTCATTTTCCATGGTCTGCTCTTTGCATCGTTTTGCTTTTAGCTGGATAGTGGTGTATTGCTGGTACATCTCCCAATTCCCATGCAAGGTGTGTGCCCTGCTCCTCCCTCTGCCCCACTGAGCTGGCCGTGTCTCTGCCATTGAGCAGATCAAGAGGATTTTCTGCTCCAGTCATGACTGGCAGGGACCTTTTCCCTTCCCTCCCTTCTGCAGCGTGGTCAGGATTGTTCAGCTGAGGCTGTCTGGAGGGTTTGTTTGACTAACATGACATAGTCCTGAATGTAACTGAGTCTTATGAAGTCTGGGGAAGATTTGGAAATAGGTGAAAGTTCTGAGTCTGGAAGTGCCCTGGGTACAGCCCCAAAGCTGGGTTCCCTCTTTCCACAC
The DNA here is from genome assembly GCA_013401335.1 of Brachypteracias leptosomus. NCBI lineage: Eukaryota > Metazoa > Chordata > Aves > Coraciiformes > Brachypteraciidae > Brachypteracias > Brachypteracias leptosomus. The sequence continues at coordinate 458,382 of VYZX01024217.1, forward strand.
CCTCCAGGCTGACTGTGCAGCACGTCTCTCCACGCCTCAGTTTTTCTATCTGTGACACCCCTCTAATACTGGAAGCTATTGTTACTCTGCACAGTTAGGTGTCTGTGGTGGGTTTGTGAAGGATCCCAGGCAAGGTTTAAGGGCCTTTAAAGTTTTCTAGCTGTGCAGTAGCCATAGCCTGTTAAAGGATTGCTGGGGGATGGACAGTTGGGTTTTAAATCCAGTTCTGGGCATGCATGGCCATGGCAGAGAGGAATCTGTGCCATTAAACCCAGATAACCCTGTGAACAGCCCCACCTCCAACTTGGGGCATGTGTCTGTCACCCGTGAGATGAATACCAGCACCTCCCCACACCCCAGTTGACCCATTTTGAAAGGAGAAGCTGCTCAAGCTGTGGATGTGCCACCCCCTGGGTCCCAGAGCCATCCCCAGCTCCCCCCAAGAGGAGCCAGAGCCATGAGTGAAACCTCTTTGCAAAATCAATTCAGAGAATGCTTTGAAAACAAAGGCGGCCCAAGAGCACTGGTACCATATAAAATATTTATTGATCTTGCAAAATGTTGTAAAATGCATCTGTAATAAAAATAAGAAACCATGCTGTGCATCTTGCACATGTTTATACCAACAAAAGGTATTGTGTCCCCACTGCTGCACAGCAGCAAATAAAACCGTTCACGTCTTCCAAGTCCTGCACTTGCGGTGTCCTCCTTCAGCCAACACTCTTCTTGCTGGAACCACCACCAGGTACGACTGGACAGCAGAGTCTCTTGTGCTTGGTTGCTCAGCAGGCACCTCTCAGAGCCCGGCCTGTCTGGTCACCAGGGCCCTCTGCATCACTCCTGGCTTCTTGCTTTTTTCCAAGATCAAATCCTCCTGTTTCTGGGGAAGCGTTTGCTCTCGCTTGGGGACAGGTTTCTTCTCTTCCTCCTCCTCCTCTAGCCTCCCTTCAGAGGTGAAAGGACTGCAGACTGTCTCCACCAGCCCGATGACCACCCCAAAGAACGCCAGCACGCTGCCCAGCATGTACAGCTTGACCATTTTCCTGTTGGGCTTCTGGCTGAGCATTTCTTTGGCGAAGGGGATCAGCTCATGCATGGTTTCCATTTTATTGCAGCAGTTCTGGAAGGTGTCAGCTCTGTGAGAGAAGAGAGGGACGTTAGTTAAACCCTGTTGCAGTGGTCAGAGCCCTCCAGGCACCCCCATCTCCCCACAGACCCTCCGACCCGACTTTAAATGGGGATTTTTCTGCTCTTCAGCAAAACACATCCCCCGCCATCCCCCGGTGCCCGGGCAGTTGCAGGAAGGAGCTGCCGGGCTGAGCAGACCCTTGGCAGCCTGAGCTGGGCTGCGGCAAGCGGGGGTGGGGGGGATCCAGCCGGGACCCCCACGGCGTGTCCCTGCATCCCTCCCCAGCGCATCCTCTTACCCCGAGGCGGCGGCTGCTGCGGGGATGGGGAGGGGGCGGTGAGCGCTGCGGCTGCCGAGGCTGTGCCGGGCTGGGCTGGGCTGAGCTGAGCTGAGCTGAGCTGAGCTACGCTGGCCGGTGCTCGGCTCCGCTCCGCAGCTGCTCCCGCTGCCCGCCGCCCCCGCCTTATATCGCCGCCGGGGCGGGCGGGGCCGGCGGGAGGGCCGGGCCGGGTCCGGGCATCACGCCCCGAGCACGCCGCCAGCACGGGCAGCTCCCCCCGCAGCCCTGGCATCCCTTGCCCTTCATCTGGCCAAGCTAAAAAAAACCTTTTTTTTTTTTTTTTTGTTTTGTCCCCCTCCCCCCAAAAAATCCCAAATTATCCCCGAGTGTGATTTCTGAGCCAGAAGATCTGATGTATGAGTTGCAACGCAGCTCTGTGGCTGCTTCAGTAAGAAATGTATTAATACATTAGTTAATATATAACAATATAACTAATATATCAGCTTTACTGAGCTAGTACTTGGCAGTGAGTTACAGTTTGTCTGTCCAAAGCCTGTCAAATCTTAGTGTTTGTATCTAGGGCTTGGATTTGTGCACACTCCAGCCAAACAGATGTTTGTGCCTTGCTGCCCTTTTTTGCAGAGAAGTAGGTAAAATAATGCCTCAGTGAAGCAGAACAAAGGTGTAACCCAGGGCAAGGTGTGAAGGTGTTTGTTGAGGGTGGCTTGTGGCAGGGGGGACCGTTAGAAAGCAGAGAGATGCAATACGTGACAGCACCTTGATTCCTTGGAAATAAGAAAACCACTGGAAATTGCACAGTTAGTGAAGGGCAGCCCCATGAGACCCAGGTTTCACTTTTCCTATCCTTGATGCTGCAAGTCTGTAACACCCCGTTGTACGTGTCCCTCCTTGTGATTCATATAAAGGACAGTGTATTTCCTTTTTGGGGCAAACCAGGAGGCAGCACTGTCACACTTCTTCCCTGGCTAGCTGCCACAGAGCCTTGCATCAATAGCACACAGCAGATTACATCAGCTGCTTCCACTGGTGGCTCCATCGGTGCCTGTGGCTGAAGAACCTTGAACATCTCAGGGGCTGCTGGTTGTAGGGAAGTCACTAAAGCCACAAGAAGTTGCTGGGATTTACAGCTTCTGGTTTCATGGAGCAGATGATGATGTCTGGACAGATTCACATCTGTGTGGCTGAGATGGTGGGAATTGCTCTGCCAGGGCAGGAGGTAGAAATCAAATGGTCAGGCACTGGAACAGGCAGCCCAGGGAGGTGGTGGAGTCACCAGCCCTGATAAGGTTCAACAAACGAGCAGATGTGGTGCTTCGAGACGTGGTCTAGTGGTCAGGGAGATGATGGACAAAGGTTGGACTTGATGATCCTAGAGGTCTTTCCAACCCAAATGATTCTATGGCAGTGCAGTGTGAGCTGATGCTGTAGCAGCCCTTTTAAGGAGTGCTTGGTGGATGTGGGAAGAGGTAAAGCTCAGAGGGAGCCTCCACAAAAGATGCTGTAAAGGCAGCCAGGTGGCTCCCCAGGCTGAATCCCCTGGAGAACACCCAGGGGTGCTCGTAAACCCCAGCGAGGTGCAGCCTGGGCAGGTGTGAAGGGGGCTTGTCCTCAAACCAAGGAGAGAAAAAGGGGGATTGTGCATGGCAAGGAGGGATGGTTGCACAGGGAATAGGGGTTTGATGCCCCTGAGATGAGTTTCATCCCAACCTGCCTGGGAGGAACCTCTCTATGGCGTGAATAACTTGTGGTGTGAGTAACTGGTGCCGTGTTTCCCCTTCCTGTCCCTGCGGTGTCACCAAGGCTGACACAGCCAAGGCCGAGCCCTGCTGGTGTCTCTGCGTGGGGCAAAGGGGCAGAGCGAGCTTTGAGGAATGCGGGAACTGCTGGAGTTCATGTTCCTTAGTCCCTTTTTTCATTTGTTGGAGGATTTAAACACCTTCCTTCTTAAAAACCTCCCTATGAGAGGTGATTCTGCCTCAGTTCTGCCCTAACGTCACTGAACTGGCTTGTAAGGTTGGAACTAGAGCTTTAAGGTCCCTTCAAACCAAAATTATTCTCTGGTTCTATGATTCAAACCAGCCTAAAGTCTGGCTTGTGTTGGGGCCACAATCCCGAACCCTGGGCCGCAATCCTGCGGGCAAGGACTGTGCTCTTCCTCCCTCCTCCTGCCCTCCCTGGGCTGCTTGTGAGCCTTGAATTTGTGGGGGTTTTTTTGCTGTCCTTCCTCTCTGAGCTGTGCCGTAGGCATGTGTGGAGCCGTGAGTCACCCTCGCTCCTCACATCCCGCACGTCCTCGGGAGGCTTTCCCCGCAGCCGAGGGTGTTCACAGCCTGCCAGGGAAGCTGCTGGAGAGAACTCGAGGGTTTGGGGTTTTTTTTTTTGGTTTAGGGGTTTTTTTTCTGCAAGTTTTAAATGTGCTTAGGAAATTGTATTGCAAGACTGGCTATAAAAGTTGCCAAAGACTTGTCTGTCCCTCCTCAGTGTCTGGGTTGGTTTTTTTTTTCTTTAAATAAGAGGTCCTTATCTTCTCTGCCAACTTGGCAGCAAAGGTTGCAGCTGATTCCTGCATTCAAGCCGTGTTTTTCTCTTCTGCAGTTTGAAAAGTGGCCACTGCAGAGAAGATAGCTGGAGGAGACAGCAATTAGCCAGGGAAAGTTCAAGGTCAGCGTACCTGCAGCCAGGGCTCTGGGGGTGAGATGTGCTGGGTCCCCCCAGCCCAGCTGAGCTGCTGGGGCTCTGCACAGACACCAGCACACAGCGTCTGGGCCCGGCGCAATCCCAGAAGCAAAGGTCAGCCTCAAGTGTTGGAATCGTGACATTTTGCCTAAAACAGTTTGTGGGTTTTTTTTTTCCTGAGGCAGGATTTTCTTTGCCTCCTGAGCCTTATATTTGAAAGTTTCTTTTCCAACTCCTCACTCATTAATTCTAGATGGAGATGTCCCTGCAATCCCAAAGCACTAAGAGCTGGAGCCCAGGATAATTTTGGGGGTTAACCAAGCAGCTGATAATCATCTGTGGCAAATACCTCTTGTAGCAGTGCTCAGATTGTGTTGATCTAATTAAATAATATTTAATTCAATTTTGTTTTAAATTTGAGCAACAAAGTCTGTGCAAGCTCGTGGACATTTAAATTGGATTAAGAGTGGATAAAAGGATTAATGATTAACACTAAATTAGGCTAATTTTAGCTGTTCCTAATCTTATTTAGGAGAGTGCACAAGGAGGTTGTCAGGTTTAATTGCAACTTTGATTAAACCAGGCTTTATAGCTGGGGAAACTGCCCGAGTTAACATCAGCTGGAAGAGGAGCTCTGCCTGAATTCGCAGAGCAGCGGAAGCACCTGAGGCTTAACCTAAATCTTGGTGGACAAGCAAGGCTGAGACGTGTGATGTGTCTGAGCAGCTCAGGGGGATGATGCTCCACAGCCCAGCTCCACTTGCTGGCTTTGCATGTGCCCAGCACCAGCTCTGGTAAAGCCCCTGTGGAGCTGCTCTGGAGGGTGCAGGTGAAGCTCTGGAGCCCAGGTCTAACTCTGCTGCTGCCGTGGCTCACTCTGCACAGGGCCAACCTTGGTGATGCTGCCAGGAGTGGGAGCACAGGAGCTGTGCCCTTGTGGGTAGACGTGCCCAGGGGAGGAGCAGGGAGCGGTGCCAACTCTGCAGAGGGGCTGGGGAGAGGTTGGCTCTTGGAGTGGCTCGGCTCTGGTTTTAGCTGTGTCCCTTGGCCAGGGCACAGCTTGGCACTGGCAGCGTGGCCATGGGCAACTGCCTGTCCTGGGCACGCTACGGGTGCGTGCTGGAGGCCTGGGGGGCAGAGCTGGGGCGAGGGGGGCTGGGAGGTGCTGGAAGGGCAATGGCCGTGGTGTAAGGACCAGCCCCTGCTGCCAGAGCAGCCCCCTGTGAAGCTCCAAGAAACCTTCAGGACGGTTGGTCTGCTCAGGCACAAGTGTTGGGTGCTGTCCTTCCCACCAGTCTCAGCCGTGGCTTTGGGTTCTGCTGAGCTGTGGAGAGACAAAATGCCAAGGTGAGCTCTGCCTGTTGGTGCCCCATCCCAAAACGTGGCAGAGCATCATCCTGGTGGGTCTCAGCAGCACTGCTGAGGTGGAAAGATGTGTTGCCTCATCTTCCACATGTCCGTGTGGGACAAGGGTCGGGCTCTGCCGGACTTTGTCCGTGATGAGCGTGAGCTCCATGGTGTGGACTGGGATGTGTGGTCTGGGATGTGGGGCTGTGCTCACCCCCCCAAGCCCCATGTGTTGTCTGGGGAGGGGAGCAAACCTGGAGCAGAACACTTGTATTTTACCCTGGTAGGATCAAAACCCACACCCAGTGAGTCCCTTGTCTAATTCCAGCAGGTGGGGGGAGGAACAAGCTGGCAACCAGGAGCAGAAAATAGTGTTCCCTCCATTTCAGTTTCCACTTGTGGGGTCAAGGAGGATACGTGGCTTGAAAGGTGCTCCTAAATATTGCATTAGTTTAAACTTTCTGCAATTGCTGGTTGCTGTGCTGAGGGACTCACTGGCTGGCACAGGAGCACAGAGACCCCCTCCCTGCTCCATTGCCACAGCCTGGAAAAGCTTGGAAAAGCCCCAATCCTCCAGACAGCAGCAGGACACTTTCCTAATGGAATATTTTCCCCTTCAGAAAATGAGGACATGACAAAAATAAAGATGTTCCCATGCAGGGATAATTTTATCAAACCTGCTGGTGGAAAGCAGGCAGGCTGCCCAGGCACTGCCCCTGCCCTGCCCGGGGAGGGCTGTGCCATGGGGTGTCCTGTGGGGTCCTGTGCTGACCCCATGTGCCTCTGGGCACGGGGAAACTCCTCTGGATGTGGACAGGAGCTGGCGGGGAAAATGGAAAACTCAGACTTAAGGGTAAATATTGACAGCCTTTGCTTTAGCTTTAACCTACAGGTGGTGCCTCGCTCCTGAAGGGGACTCAGTCCCACCTTTGCTGGGGTTTGGGGTGGTTGTTGTGCATGGACCAGCTGCCCTCTGGCATGGGGCCAGCTTGGCCAGGACATCCCAGGGGCTGTGCTGGGAGAGCTGCGTCACAGGGACATTGTCCCCCGGAGCCAGCTCCAGGGAAACCTGCATTTAAACCCAAACTAGGTCAGCTGGGTTTGGGTTCAAAGTTTTATTTGCTTTCAGAGCAGGTGTAGGGTTTTTGGGACGTGAATTTGAATTTGGTTAGAAATTCCTGAAATGCTTTAAAAAAAAAAAAACAAACAAAATAACAAAACCCAAAAAAGCACATGACAGTTTGCAAGGACAGTGTTTTAGTCCCAGTGCTTTCGGGATGGCTTTAAACCAGGCAGGACTAGCCAAGGCTTGCAGGAATGCCATGGCCAGCATCACCAGCAGCCTTGCAGGAACCCAAACTGGTCAGACCTTCCTCCTCTTTGCCTTCTCCTGCATAATCACTCCACCAGAGGAGCAGTTAGAGAGTTTGATGCGACTTGGCATCATGGCAGAGGGGTGGAATTATATGATCTTTAAGGTCCCTTCCAAACCATTCTGTATCTCACAGGGCCTGAGGCCAGTGATTAGGAGGTTACACAGTTGATGGGTTTGACCATTGATAGTGTTTGATGGTAGATGTTTGATGGGTTAGTGGCTGGACACGATGATCTTAAAGGCCTCTTCCAACCAAACCAGTTCTGTGACTCTCTGGCTGCACAGGAATGGTGTCTCCAGGTCATGGTGCATCTCAGCTCTCTCTTTCTCTGTAAAACCTTCCAGCGTTTCTTCCCGCTGGGAAGAGGTGGGAGGAGGATCCTGCAGCAGCAGGAATGTGGTGTTACCACATTGCTGAGCAGTAACAGGGTCTGGGCACACCCAGCACCACGGGCACACCTCAGCCTGGGCAGGACCCGAGCCAACCTTTCACTTACTGTACTCTCAGGGACAATATTTTTTCCTGGCTCTGTGCACACCCTGTCCCTGGGCTCCTGATCCTCGGCTCGTGTGTCTGTGTCGCTCAGCGGGAGGACGGGGAGGTAGGGAGCACATCAGCAAAGCAACAGGAGCAAAGACCTGGAGTCCTCTGACAGGTCTGCTGAGCCCCAACCATACTGGGGAGGACGTGGTTTTGGGGTGATTTCAGTGAAGGAAATGGAAAAGGTTTGGTGCAAGTTTTCCTGAGGATGAAAAGCAGCATTTTAGCTGAAATGCAGCATGAGTGGTGCCCGGGAGCTCTGGGTGGTGGGGGTGCTGGTGGCTGTGAGCGAGCTGCTGAGCTGCACTCCCAGTTCTCAGCCTGAACAGATCTGTTAAAATGTTGTTACTTTGCTGGCACAGTGAAAAAAATAAAGTTATGAGACCATTCCCTTTAATACTCCTATAAAGCAGGAGTGACCACTGGAACGTGTGAAGTGCATGAGCACTGAAGTAGGGGAGAAGGGCTCCTCATCAGCTGGGTACCCAAATCTTTCTTAAAGAACACGACACTCACTTTTCTCACAGCTGATCAGTTCACAGGTTTGTGTTTTGTAGACAACTCTCAAGCTCATCTTGGGTACTTGTGTCTTGAGGAATTCCAGTGCTGCAGACGGGAGTGTGACTGGGGCTGCCCGTAAATCCCAGTCGCTGCTCTCGAGGTCACCATCAGGTGTACGTGGTGTGACAGTAACTCACGTGGACACCCAGAATTAGGCTTTAAACAATCCAGTTAAGGTGCTGGTGGTGGCGCTGCCTTGTTATCACGATGTGGAAAACCCAGGGGGTGGGTGAGCACTCAGGTGTATTGCCCAGTGCAGCGGCTCTGGAGCGAGCTGGTTTCAGGCTGACTTGGTGATGTCCCAGCCGTGGCCACACGAGCCCCAGGCAGGTCACCTGCAGATGGACTTTCTCTTGGTGGGTACCCACAGAGGGGCTGGTTCACGCTGCTGGCTCACGGTGCCGTCATCCTCGTCCGGAGTGATTTATGTCTGCGGCCGAGCGCCCGTCTAGGAGCTGTCGTGAGCTCCACGGCAACGGGGTGTGTGTGTCTGAAGATCCCTGAATCACTCCCTTTATCATTACTACACCCACAGGCACCTTCTCTCCCAGGTGAGGCAGCTGCCTGTTAAAAGCCAGGAGAGGTGAGAGGCAGCGCTCAGAGGGCTCCTGCGGGTGCAGATCGGCTGCTGGTGGCACTGGGAGAGAGCCCGAGCTGGGAATAGGGACACCGTGGGGACTGGGGACACCGTGGGGACTAGGGCCAGCATTCCTGATCCTGCTGGGAAGAGGGCAGGTGAGTTTCTGGCTGCTCTGCCTCTCCTGGGGTCTCCTGCAGGAGAACTTTGCTCCGAAGGGATTTTTATGGGTTTCTTCTTTTTGTAGAACAAGATTTGGGGCCATCGTGTGCACTGGTGAGTTTTGTTCTGGGCTCAATTCTGGAGAGGCAAGACAAAGGGTGGGGAACAGGGAGCAGGGTGCCTGGGAAGAGGTGGCTGGAGGGGGAGGTGTGAGCACACAGGGCACCGTTTCTAGCTGTGCATTTTGAGCTGGCACCAGCGACAGCTCCCTGCCCGCTGCGGATCGTGCTGTGGGGGGGCTGTGGCTTCTCCACGTCCCTGAGGAGCTGGGCAGTCAGGAACTGCAGCCCTGCTGAGTGAGGTGCTGTGCTGGTACCTGTGGTTCACCTCAGCAATAACAGCAAGATCCAAAGATAGTGTCTGGGGAAGAGGGCAACCCCTGACACTTTGGGAGAACCTCGTGCACGCTTTGTGAGTTAGATGTAGAGCTGGGACTCTTTGTGCATTAAAACCAAATACAATCTGAGCATCTGATTTTCCTCTTTGTTATTCTTAGTTCTTCATCCGTGTTATTCTGTTGTAGATTGGTTAAAATTATCTCTCTGTAAACCGAGAATCAACATGAAGGACCTGGACTGAGTTTTTACCTGGCGTTTTCTGCTTGGTTTTGCTCATGCTGCACGTTCTTCCCTGGGTGTGTCCTCAGCAGAATGGAGCCTTCCTGCCAGCCCTGGCCATGGGCACTGTTTGTCCTCCTGGGTAAGGCTCACGGTGGCACGGGGGAAGCTGAATGACTGGAAACACTGCTGATGGGAGCTCTGTGTTAGCAGCAGTGTGGTGGCAGCAGCTGGGACACCCACGTTTGATAAGTCCGACAAAAGGCTGAGCTGTGGGGCTGGGCAGCCAGGTGAGCTGGGGCCACCAAGCAGGGCTGTTCAGGACGGTGGGCAGGGAGCTGAGCATCCCTGCTGCCCAAACACTGGGGACATGGCAAAGAAGAGTCTCAGAAGTAGCTGGTACAATCATAGAGTCATTCTGGTTGGAAGACACCTTCAAAGTCATCAAGTCCAACTGTTGACTTAGTACAAAGTCAGTACAAAGCACTTTAAAAGTGCATTTTTCTCATTAAAAATAAAGGTAATTCAGGGGCAAATACTTGTCCTTTTTGGCACATGCCTTTTGTAGGTCTGTCCCAAACGTGACCTTGTAGCTGGTCTGTTGCAGAAACCAGCAGAGATGCTGGTTGATGTTTTTGTGCTACCCTGATACGACCCAAGTTGTTTTCCTGCTATTCCAGCTGCCCCACGGATGCTGGGTGCCCAGCGACCCTGCTCCCAGGGAGCCTGCTACCCCCCCACCAGAGACCTCCTGCTGGAACGAGCCCATGACCTGAGAGCCTCCTCCACCTGTGGCCTCACCAAGCCCGAGACGTACTGCACACCCTATGGAGAGGTATGTTCACCTCCCAGGCCACACCTAGGGATGCTGGTGCCTCTACCCAGCCTCTCCTTCCTACCCTCTTGCAGGGATGTGCTTAACCTATCTCAGGTATTTATCCCCCTTTCAACCACCATCTGGGTGGGTTCATTGCACCATCTGTGGTGTTCCCTTGAGCCCTTCTCTGCCATCCCCGTGGTGGAGAAGAGGAGCTGAGCACCAATGTGGTGGCAAGGAAAGGGCAGCAAAGCTTTGGTGTGAAGCACTGGGGGCAAAACAGAAGCTTTTTCATCCAAAATATCCCAAACCTTCCTGTTCCCAGAGTTTTTGTTATAAACTAAACTCGTATTTCACTTCTCAAGAATGAGAGTATCTTGGGTCTTTGACAAAGACTTGGAAAAGCTTCTAAACCAACAACTGTTTCCAATTGGGCTGGTTGTGTGGGGGCAGGAGATGGATCTCGGAGATAATGTTTCATCCGGCTCCAGAGTCCCAGGCTCCAAAGCTGCCACAAATCAGAGGGAGGGTTTGAGGATAAGAGTGTGAGCTCAGAGCTGAAAACGCTGCAGGGGTGATGTCCCTGGAGTGAGCACTTCCCAAAGCCTTTCTCTGTTGGTCTCTAACATTAACCCCATAACTGCCATAGGAGGAGCTTGAAAGGGAGTGAGTTCAGTGCAGGACGGGCAAAAAGGGTCTTGGAAGGGATCCTCTAGAGGGGGGGCGGTGGCAGCCCTCCAGTGGGGCAGTGCTTCCTACGGTCAACTCCAGTGACTCAGCCTCCTCCTGCTTTTCATTCCCCTGTAAGTTGAAGGCCAAGATGTGCCAGTAAGTGGATCTGCTGCAGAGCTGGTGATGTTCTTGCTGGGCTCCTCTGTGATCTCAGGGATGGTTGGGAGCTGTTTGCTGGCATGACAGTGCAGCAGCTCCCTGGCCCTGGTGGGTGTGAGCATCACCTCCTGAGCGCTGGGCTGGCTGCAGCTTCTGCCCTTTGCTGGGTCATTTTCCAGGCTGACAGTTGCCCTCAGGCATTTCCTCTGTTCAGGCTCCCACTCACTTTCTTTGGAGCTGTTCTGCTCCCAGGGCTCTTTGCTCCCCTCCCCAGCAAACCCCTGCAGGGGCCCAGGGACAGGAGAAAAGCAAGCACTTATTTCTGCTCTGAATTACTTTATTTTTTCTTGCCAATTTCTGTTTATACTCGAGGAGAATTGTACATAAACATACTCCTGAAATCTTAACGTTGGCTTTTGACAGTGACTTTACTTGAAGAGGGGGTTTGTAACTTGGGAAGTGAGTGTCTGCAAAACCTCAGCTAGGCTGGTTGTCCCAATCCCAGCTGGCGTGGGCTGGGAGTTGCCTTTGCCTGACCTTGAGAGTGCTCTGAAGGGCCTTCAGTTGTGATCATCTGCGTCGTTTGTAATCTCTGAAGTGGTAACTGGGTGTCTCTCTGTGGCTGTGACACTCCTGGAGCAGGAATGATCCGTTTGGTGCAGAATTAGTGAGTGGGGTCTCAGGGGGGTACTGTGCAGGGAGGCAGAGCATGGTCGCAGCAGTCTCCTCTAGGCTTCAAGTCCCTGAGCTATTCAGTTTTCACATTCCTTATGCCTTGCCTTAAAAGTACCAGGGTTAAAAGGGGTATGGAACAATTGACACTGAGATGTCAAGTTGGATTCTTCAGTTCCAGCTTTGGGAATGGGGTCTTTGCTCCCTTACATACACGTGATCCTTCACTGAAAGGAGAGCTGCAGCACTGCTGCTGGCAAACTCCCCAAAGACCCTGGTTTCTGTCCTGTAGCTGTAAAGTCTAATGGGATTTTGGAGTTTTCCAGCTCCTGTCTTTGCAGGACAAATCCCCATGCATTTAGCAGTTCCAATTTTTTTCCTCCCTTTTTCTACTTTCCTAATTTAAGCAAAAATTAATTCTCCGAACTCAATTTTCCTATTCCCATCCCATAACAAGTAAGCCTATTTAATTTATAGACTTGTATGACTTTTTGGTTACAAGTCTTGCTGCCAAATAGGTACAAATTTGGAGCTGGTGTTGCAATCTCAGCAGAGGGCACGGGATGAGGGGTTGCTGCCGCTGCCCTCGGTGGGCACATGGTGTCTGGCCTCTTTTGCAATGCTGGTGGGTCACTCGATTTCAGCCTCTGCTCCTGCTCCCAGTCCCTCTAACCTTTATACTTTGCACTACTGATTGCTCCATTTCTTGGCCGTGGGCTCGGGCTAGTGAAATCCTGGAGGGACTCTGGGCATTGCTATTTATAGCACAGGGGACATGGAGATGAGTAGAGAAGTGATGGGGGGTGGAAACCAGGCAGCCCAATGGCCTGGCTTGGAGATCACTTAGTGCTTGGGAAATGGCAGATTGGATCAGCAGGGAAAGGGAAAAGGGAGAGGGAAACTGAAAATAAAATAGAAAACTAAGTGAGCCTGGTTAGGAGTCTTAAAGGCGCTGATGTGCATGGAAAGACTCTGGCTGGCCAAGGTGTGATTCAAGGCCCAGGTCACTCATCTCTTTACATAAATCATAGACTGGTTTGAGTTGGAAGGGACCTCCAAAGGTCAGTTAGTCCACTCCCCCTACAATAAGCAGGGACATCTCTAACTGGGGCAGGTTGCTCAGAGCCCCATCAAGCCTGGCCTTGAATGTCTCCAGTGGTGGGACCTCCACCACCTCTCTGGGAAACCTGTTCCAGTTAAATGCTGAGTATAGAGCTTTGGTAGGAGTATGGAGGAGCTCCCACCGCCCAGCTCTAGCCAAGGCAAGGCTTGGTGTGGCTTTGACATGATTAACAGGTTCTCAGTCCCCTGACCTGTCCCTAAAATATTAGCATAAGATCAAGGACCAAGATTTTCTGCCTTTTCTCGCCTGTTTTTCATGAGCACTCGGTAGATATGAAGAGTGAAGGGTGGGAAGTCAAGTCACCTCTATCACCCCTTGTGTCCTGGTGACATGGGGTTGTCCAGGTAGGATTTGAGAGGTACCAGAGGAGCCTAATCCCTAAATGAGTTAGTGGGAGTGTGAGCCCCTGGGCAGGAGAGCTCCTGGCCTGGCAGAGGGTTCCTGCTCCTGCTGACGGATGGTCCCAGCTGCCTGGCAGGGCTGGCTCTGCAGCATCTCTCCCTGGGATGTCTCGGCACTGAGTTGTCTTTGGCTGCTTCCAAAAATACAGGCCAAAGTCTGCGAAAGAGACTATGTGCAAGACTAATGCTTCTGTCTCTCCTTGCTGCTGCCTGGTGGGTACATCTGCTTGCCCACCTGCAGGAGCTGCTCAGGGAGCTGGGGACTGATCCAAACTGTGCTGCTGTGGGTGCTCTGGCAGGCCCGGGGCGTGTTGGAACAGGGGAGAGCACGAGGAAAACCCTCCCAGCTCTTTTACTTTCCAGACCCATGTCATTGGTCAAACTCAAGCTTTTTACACAGAAAAATGCATCCACAAAATCCTGAAATAACTGTGGTCGGATGGGATCACAGGAGGTCCAACTCTGCTCAAAGCAGAGCTTCTAGTTTGGGGTATTTCTTCATCATATCAGGGCTTTGCACCAAATAATTTGTGTTCCTGACCTGCAGAAGGTAAAGGCAGCAGCCACAAGTTGCTGCTCAGTGATTATCTCACCTTATTCTGGCATTCAGACACACCCTGCTCTTTGCTGCAGGGATATGTCCCTACCTGCAGGGAATGCGCAGAAGAAAAAGCCTTTTCTCCCTTTTTTTTTTTCCTTCTCCTCCCTTCTCTGTATCTTTTCTCGCCTCCTGGCTGCAGGTTGACACATATGCTGGGAGACATCACATCATTCCCTCGCAGACAAGCTGCAGAGGCAGCAGGACCCGGGTGATGTGTGTGGGGTGTGGAGAGAGGCTGGTGCAGGGGGAGGTTTGCAGACTGTCAACCTGGCACATTTGAAATGAAGTTTTGCTGAGGGGAGACGATGTGAGAACAGACGGGGGGTGGAAAACAGGCACCCACCTGCTCGCTTTGGAGCAGGAGAAATGAGCTTCATTTCCTCAACCCCATACCCGGGGTGTTTGTCCAGATCCTGTCCTCTCCTCATCTCTGCTGTCACCTCTGGATTTGGGGGTCACTCAGAGCCTTCTACTTGTGTTTTGAGCATAACCTCAGAGCTCATCTTCTGGTGTCATTTCTGACCAGCCAGGCAAGGATGTGACACTAGATGTTAGGGCTAAGAGAGGTATCAGTGTTTGAACACTGAAGCACAGTCCAGTTTAGCAGAGCTGCTCACTGAGAAGTTTAACCATGATGATATAACCATGGGTAACTTCTACCACCTTTTCCCATGGAATGTATGGAGTCCTTCACAGGCAAGAGGAGCTGGACTTAGTGATGTCCTGCAGCTGCTGTTAGCAGGGATTGAAAATGGATTGGAACCAAGAATTGCTTCACTTGGCTTTAACAGGTGCCTTTGCTCCCAAGGTAACTTATTCTTACTGCCCACTCTATTTTTTAATAACCCTCAATCTTTTTGTATACATATAAATTCCCACTGCTTTCCAAACTGTCCCTAAATCAACTGGAGCAGTAATTGCTGTCCCTATACAATATTCATTGTGCAAGACCACTCAAGGCTCTCATATGGGAGCTGAGTGCCAGGAGCCCGACTGACACAGTGCCTGTGGCTGGCAGCGGGCTGCCAGGCAGGTCCCACAGCCACCAGAGCTCTTCATGTCATGACTGGGGAGAAGCAGCTTTCCATTTTTGCTGATGAATAACTCGGGTTTATTCTGGGCTGTGCACCTACGCCAGGCGGTCTCATTTCAAGGGCTCTCATGTTAAAATGGCAGCTACAACTACTTGAAATACTTTGGTCAGAGTCCATCAGCTTCAAATTGTTTGTGGTTTTCTGGTGCTGCGTGAGCTGGGGGGGGGCTCAGGAGGCTGCTCAGGAGCTGGTTCACAAGGTCAGAGCAGGAGGAGAGCAGCAAAACACCCCCAGCAGGGCTGGGGAGAGCTGGGGGGGCAGGGCTGGGGCTCCCCCATGGCCCTGCAGAACCATTCCAGGAGCGGGATGGGCAATTTCTACAAGACCTGGTTGTTCTGCTGCAGAGCTGGTGTTGGTTGGTGTTTTTCCCCTTCGCTATTTATTCCTGAGACATGGATCTGTTTATTCTCAGCACGCCAGCTTTCCCTCTGAATCGACTGCCTCATGAATTGCCTCTCATGGGCTGGAATGAATTCCCTTTAATCTCTGAACCTCCATAACCTGTGTTTTGGGTGGCTCTTCAGAGTAGCTGGGAGGCACCAAGGGTGATTAGTGATTTCCATGCGGACCTACAACTTTTACCTTCCTCAGGTAGGGCCTTTCCAGCCCCACGTCCCAAACCCACTCAAACACGAGTGGATTCTGCTGCAATAGCACCTGGGCTGAGCTTTGGTGCCTGGAGAGGCAGAGCTGGGGCTGCCTGGGGGTCAGTGACTCAGTTTAAACCCTGACCTCTTCGTTCCATCTGTCACGTAGTCCCACAGCAGCCCAGCTCTGCTCCAGCTCCAGGGATCCGCTGAGCCTGTTGCTATACTGGTGAAAAATGAAGGGGAGAGCTGGGAAAGGCTCCTCAGCCCTGGTGAATCTGCCCTCAGCCCAGGACTTGTCATTTCTGGTAATTCTCTGTCCTGAGGAACTTTGAGACACATAGTGGGCAATAGCAAATCCTCCTCTTGTGCAACAGGAGAGTTTCGCAATTTGCTGCAAGGACGTGAAATGAGTTTTGCTTCCAGTGTTAATTTTAGCCTTAATTAAAAAGCCAGAGAGGGGGCAGGGAAGAAAAAAAAAGGAGAATATTTTTGCGGGGAGCACAGCTCCAGGGCTGCCCGGGGAGGGTCTTTCTTGAAGTTTAAGCTTCATTTTTCCTTAGCTCTGCATTTTAAGTGTGGCTGCAGCTTCATTGCCAACATTGCATTGTAGCTACTACAAGGCACTTGTGTCTGTGGCTCTGTGAATGGTCTAATGAGGATGCGTGAATCACTCCTAATGAATAATTTAGCCAGATTAACCTTTCCCCTCGTAGAAAACCTTCTTGCTCCCGTTGCTAATCACAGTCTGAACTGTTGTGAAGTTTAATCATTATCGGGAATTGTTCACTAGATTATTTCTGTGGATAATTCCAGGAGCTCCCTGACAATTTGCTGCTCGTAGTCATTATCTGAAATGAGTTCTTCTGCCTGGACTGAATTATATTATTTCTGATTCTTACTGGCAGAGCCAGGAGGAGCTGGTTGAGCCAGGGAAATTGCATGATTATATATTTTGAATTCTCTGTTTGCTTACTTTGCAATAATGTTATAAATATTGTCGTTAGCCAACTCCTGTTCGGGGATATTTATAGACAAAGAACATAAAGACTGAGGGAAACATTATGGAAACGGATCAGTTTGAAGTGAGGATCTCTCCTCAATATGCTGAAAGGTTCCCAGGCCCAGGGCAGAGCAGAGTCAGGGCTGGGCTTTGCTAGGTCTGAGCTCAGGTCTGTCCATGGCCATCTGCTCCTGGGCATGAGCAGGGGTTGGAAGAACCCAGCTTTGCATCTAGTGTGGTACCAGTCAGTGCTTGCTGGTCCAGGGCAGCCCACCCCTTGTGTGGCTTTGTGTGAATGCAGCAAAAAGGGAATTCTGGGCAAAATTTTCCATGAATTTGTCTAAGTTTAAAACAAAAAGAGTAGTCCTTAAGAAGCCAAGTCCCTTTCTTAGCTTGGCTGGTTTAGATGAGCCTGTTTCAGGAATAAGGCAATAGGTGTAGCCCAGGAATTGATCTTTTAGAGGGGGAACCAGAAATCTTTGTGCCACTGTGCACCCCTGGCCACCCCTCCTGCAGCCCCCCCGAGGTTCAGATCATTTGGGTTGGAACTGACTCATTTAGCTATCGAGTGGGGGGACCTCAGCACAGAGGTGGGTATAAAGTGCTTGTCACTTGTCACCCGCTGACTCTGCTCTGCCACTGAAAGCTGAGCTCATCACTGGGGTCCCAAACGTGCCTCTGCTGTCACTTTATGCCACCCAGGACTGTCAGCCCTCTCAGCGGGTATCCCATTGCAGTCCTGGTGTCAGCTGTCAGACCTTGTGCCAGTGCTCCCCTCCTCCCCAAACCTGCTTTCCTCCCAGGACGACCTTTCTGAGCTCTCCTGCCCCATGCCACTCAGGCCAGTGCTGGCAAACCCTGTTCTCCATCTTCCCAGTTCCTTGGGCTCTGGGATGTGCTGGTGTGAAGCGTGTCCCACTGCTCTGTTTGGGAGGCTACGTTCCTGCTCAGGCCACTGACAGCTCCAGTTTCTAATGGAAATGTTTGGCTTTGCCTTTGAAGCAGCGTTATCCCCAGCTCGTACAGCCCTGCCCTGAGAGCAGGACCTGCTCTTCCTCTCCATTTCACCAGGCTGGAGATGCTGAGCACTTCATTTCATGCCTGGGGCACCAGCTTTCCCCTCCAGTAGCCTCTGCATCTTCTGGCATTTGCTCTATTCTGAGCATGGCCAGTACTGAGTGATTTAGTCAGGGTCCCCCCGTGGGATGCTGCTGAGGGATCTGCTATCACCCACTATTTGAACATCCCTCTGGGACCTGCTCTTCCCCACCTGGGCCTCACCTGGGTGTCTCTCCCCGTTTTGGGGTGGTCCTCACCCAGCCAGGTTGCTCACCCTGTGCCTGCCTCTCCCCTTGGCCAGGGTCTGGACCTTCCCACTCCTCATCTCTTGCTCAGCCTCTTTCCTGCTGCTTTCTGAGCCTGCTCCTGTGCCACACGTACCCATGGCAGGGGCTGCCCGGAGCGTTGCTTGGTTAGTCAAAATCTGGGTATTTGTTTGCTCCTCGGGGACC
This sequence comes from Brachypteracias leptosomus, assembly GCA_013401335.1. Classification (NCBI taxonomy): domain Eukaryota; kingdom Metazoa; phylum Chordata; class Aves; order Coraciiformes; family Brachypteraciidae; genus Brachypteracias; species Brachypteracias leptosomus. The sequence continues at coordinate 476,308 of VYZX01024217.1, forward strand.
CCGTTTCTTTCCCAGCCCCATGTTCCCTGTGTTACATCCCTGCATGCTCCTTGATTTACTTGCTCAAGTGAAAGGCTGAACTTTGAGCTGCTCGACTTCCCACCCGCTGACTCCTCACCCGCTGGGCTGTTTGCTCCTGCTCTGCTCCCCGGGAAGAGCTCAGGGGCCAAGCATCACCCAGAGCTCCTAGCTGTGAGAGAAGGGCCCTTCTGTTCCCCCAGCCAGCCAGCCCCTTGCTGTGTGGAAAAGACAAACCCGGCCTGAAAAGCTGCACAGAGCTTTCTATTAAGTGTTGTCATCGCAGAAAACAGGGGGTTTGCTTAAAAAAAGCATTTTTGATAGTTTGCCAAAAATGTGGTCTAGTCAAAAGCATTTTGGTTTCAGCTTTTAGTCCATAAACCCAGGAATTGTGTTTCTTAATGGGGTGTGAGGGGGATCACTTGAGTCCTGTGTGTCAGGAGTCTCATTGGTTGTGGTTCTTCAGGTCCCTAATAAACCTGATGCAATTAATTCCTCAGTGAGCCCACACTGCACTTGAGCCCCTCTCCCCAGGGGTCTGTGGTGGGGTCTTTCCCTCTGGCTGAGCTGGGACAGTCTCTTCCACCCACCTTTTCTCTTCCAGTGGAGCATGAGGTGCTGCAGGTGCGACTCACGGCTGCCACACACCTACAACGGGCACCGTGTGGAGAACGTCCTGTCCTCTGCTGGGCACACGCGCTGGTGGCAGTCCCAGAACAGTGAGTACCCCTGGGCACGTTGGGGTACCCTGGGACGCTGGCAATAAATGACATGAGGGAAGATGAGGTGGTGTTGAACTGGGGTTGGGCTCTTCTCCCAGGGAACAAGTGACAGGACAAGAGGAAACGGCCTCAAGTTGCACCAGGGGAGGTTGAGGTTGGACATGAGGACAAATGTCTTCCCTGCAAGGGTTGTGAAGGGCTGTCCCAGGGTGCCCAGGGCAGTGGTGGAGTCCCCATCCCTGGAGGGGTTTCCAAGCTGTGGAGATGTGGTGCTGAGGGCAGTGCTGGGTTAACGGTTGGACTTGATGATCTTGAAGGTCTCTTCCAACTAGAACGATTCTATGAATTCAATAGATTGGAAGGAAATAAGAGAATAAATGACTTGGCTCAGGCAGATAAGTGATTGATTTTCCTGAAGCTGCCTCTCTGTGCCCACAGGCGTCGAGCGTGTCTCTTTGCAGCTGGACCTGGACCAGACCTTCCAGCTCAGCAGCATCCTGCTTCACTTCAGGGTTTGTGCACAGTGTTTCTGCTCACGAGGAGGTCACAGATGGTGGATGGGCCCCACTGGCTCTCTGTGGGATGTGGGATCTCAATGCACAGCTCCCTTTGGGCTCCTGATAGGAAACACACCAGGGTCCCCATCCCTCCTTTTCCCCTGTTTTTCATGGCCTTTCTCCCAGGTGTTTGGGAGGAGCAGAGCAGGGTGGTGGGTGCCCATCCCATGACTGCTGCACACGTCTGCATCGAGGAGATTTGACTTTGGGGCTGCAGCAGGGCCGGCTGAAGGAGCAGGGTGGGAGCAGGAGCTATTGATAACCTGAAGGGGAGGTGATTGCTCCAGCAGCCTGCAGAGACCTGAGCTGGGAGGGAGGAAGAGGAGGAGGAGTAGAGGCATCCCCAGGCCCTGGGGTGTGTGCTGTTACAGACGTGCCTCTTTCCCCCCCTGCAGTCACCCCTGCCCGCTGCGATGCTCATCGAGCGCTCCACCGACTTCGGCAGGACCTGGCAGGTGTACCAGTACCTGGCCTCCGACTGTGCCACCGCCTTCCCCCGCATCCCCCAGGGGTCCCCCGAGAGCTGGCAGGACACTCGGTGCCAGACACTGCAGGGGCACCCTTTGCACGGGGGCAAGGTAGGATTTGTGGGGTTCCCCCCATGTGTCCGCTCTCCCCCTTGCCATGATCCTGGAAGGAAAGCCCTCGCTGCTGTGTCCTCTATTGGTGTTACTGCAAAATCCTCCACAACTCTCAAACCTTTTCCCTCTGTTGAGTGACGTTCTGCAGAGACAGGTTCAGAGCACTGCTGCCCGAAGCATGAGAAGAAAGCACCTTGTGCTTTCTGCTTTTTAAGAATTTATTTTTTTTTTTCCTTCTAAGGTGACATTCAGTATCCAAGACTTGGCATCAACCATCACTACCTCTCACAGCCAGGCCATCAATAGTAAGTGACCGTCCTCTTTTCATATCTGAGAAAGGGAGAGTGGGATGATGCACCTCGTGGTTCTTCCCACATGATGGGCAGCAGGTCCCTGAGCTGCATGTTTGGTGGCTGCCCTCGTGCCTCTGAGGTGTTGAGGAGCAGCATTTGGTCTTTGCTGCTGACTCAGCTGCTGCTTTACGTGCTGACGCCTCTGTGTTGTGCCTGCTGCCCCTCACACCCCTCCTCACTCCCCACCAGGGCTGGCACCATTCACCAACCTGCGGATCAACTTCACGGAGCTGCCCCACATCGCCCGCCAGGGCTACCACTCACCCAGCACCTTCTACGCCCTGTCGGAGATGCGGGTGCTGGGCAGCTGCTTCTGCCACGGGCACGCCGACCGCTGCGCCCCTTCGGGAGACCAGGAGGGCATGGTGAGCTTTGGGGTGAAAAGCTGAGACAAGCTCTGTGGTCTGGGGCTCCAGCACATGCCCAGCAATGATCCTTCAGGAGACCTTGGCTGGGGTGACCAGCAGTGGGGTCTGGGAGTCTGTTCCCTGGCCAGAGCCTGCTTGTAACCTGGGGAAACGTTTTGCCTGTGGCAGTGAGGTGGTGGCTGTGAGACAGCAGACCTGTGTACACCCACAAACCCCTCTTTTTGTGTCAGGAAAATGGTGGAGGGGCTTTGAGAGTTATGAAGCTCAATGGCTGTGGGAGGTCATGCTCTGCTCCTGCCAGCACTGGGTCTCTCAGCTGGGTGAGGGACATGCAGAAGGTTTCAGTGGGCTCCTTCATCCTAGGGGGGTTTGCCAGTGCAGGTTGTTGGCTGTGTGGGATTTTCTTGTCCCTAGTTTATGCTTGTCTGCTTTGCTTGAGTGTGGTTGTCCTTGGGTAGGTGGTAGATGTGGTGGGAATTGCAAATGAGGAGCTGCCCATCCCTGGTGCTGCAGCAGCCCTGTCTGGGTACTGGAGCTTCATTCCTGCAAGAATCGGGCTGCACGGGGCAGGAGCAGGCCAGGGAAAGAGGGTGAAGCTCTGAACAGAGCAGTTACCACCCGGGGTGGGTAAAGAGCTGTCTCTGCAGCAGGTCCACGGGCACTGCGTGTGCCAGCACAACACCGCCGGGCCCAGCTGCAACCGCTGCGCTGCCCTTTACAACGACCGGCCCTGGGCACCTGCGGAGGACAACGATCCCCACGAGTGCCAGAGTATGGCCAGTGCTTTTCCCTCTCTCCTTCCTGGGGCTTTTCCCTCTCCCCTTCCTGAGGCTTTTCCTAAATCCCCCTGACCGTGAGCGATGGGAGCGGGAGCGAGCTCTGAGACCTTTTCTTGGTACACTTTGTGGGGCTGGATGTTAACGTGGGTGTCTCTGCCAAGGGCACCCCGACCCATTTGTATGCTGGGCTCTGCTCTGTGGGGCTGCAGCTCATGGGCTGCACTAGTGCTCGGCCACAATGTCCAACTGGTGCCAGTTTGATGCTGGGGCAGTCAGCGGGTGTTGCTGGGTCACGCAGGGACTTGGGCACCCTCTAGTGCCGGAGCTGCCGCTGTGGGGGGGATTTGCAGGACTGCAGCACTAGCTGGGATGTTTGGATGGATTTTTTTAGGGTGCAACTGCAATGGTCACTCAGCCTCATGCCACTTTGACCCGGAGCTGTTCCGTGCCAGCGGAGGGGTGAGTGGGGGTGTCTGTGACAACTGCCAGCACAACACCGAGGGCACCAACTGCGAGCGCTGCAAAACGAGCTATTTCCGCAACCACCGGCAGGATCTTGCCCACCCCGAAGCCTGTCTGCGTGAGTGCCCACCCCCCCCCAGCACTTTCCACAG